>WOFM01001289.1:0-11668 GCA_011428145.1 Ericerus pela
ATTTGGAACCGCAACTAACGTAGTAAGGGACTGAAAAATCTGAATTCCATTGAAAGGAATTAAGTTTGCATAGGTAAACCATTGACGGGTCGTGGTACGAATATATTTTTTATTTTTCATTCACATCACATAAGTTAAACCTCGAAACCACGTAAAAGTGTCACAACATTTTGTAGATAATACTCGTGAGTATGTTATCATTTCATACAAGATTACTGTACCTACTGAGCAGTGTCAATCGAATAGAACTATTTAAGGAAAAATACACGTTTACTATTAACAAACAGACTTAGTATGAATTGGTGTTTATACGGAAATTTAAAAATATTTTAATAACTTAATTAAAGTACTTGCCTAACAATTTATTAATCATTTTACTATTGAGTACGTTAAAATGGTATTTTTCGTAAAGATTATCGTAGCTTTTGGATTGTTTATTGGCCAAAGAATATAGGTTAGTAATGAAATACACATTTTTTTTTTACCTTAAATAAGAATCACTGGTAATTAGGTTGAATAAATTTTATAGTGAGTCTAATTTATTTTTGAGTTGAGAGACGACTGTTGAGAGCAAAAAAAATTCAAATTTTCAACTCAAATTGGCTAATATTAAGTTGTTGCAGAAAGATAAAATAACACATGATTCTAGAAAATTTCATGTTAAATTTATTAAAATAATTTTTAATGACAGAGATCACGTGAATTCATCTGCGAAATATAAAAATCTCCCTACTCATTATGACAATAAAAGCACCTAGACAGGTACCTAATTTCATTATCGATTGATTTGTTATTGTTTGGATATTTTTTCGAATGTTGAGCATTAGATTTTGTAGAAGTGAGGTAAACATTTTTTTAGCTAAGATTTTTACCCTTCAAAAAATCTTTGGAAATGGGGAAATTAAAGAAAACTTTTGGAAAGCAGTTGTAAACATAAGAGAAAAATATTTTGTTTTGAAGGAGAAGGTAGGGAGATTACAAATTTTAGATAAAGAAATGCTGGTAAGTACATTTCTTTGAAAAAATGGGAACATGGGAAAAATTTCAAGAGCGAGGAGAGTAGATAACAGTTTTAGAATGATAAATTTTCTTACTTAGTCATATATACACATACATATAAGTTAGATAATTATATTAGGCCAAATTTATAACTTCACTTTTATCAAGCTATGAAGCAGAATGAAAATCGATTCCTGAACACGTTGCCAGCTTTACTTTTTTTACCACATATTCGAGCGTAGCTAACTTAATAAAAAATGACGAAGATGATCAGAATTTTATGTCGAATTAAATTTATGATCATCTTCGTAATTTTTCTCAGGTCACGCTCGAATATGTGGTAGAAAAGTGAAGCTGGCAACACTGTTGAAGAGCCGATTTTCGTTCTACTTCATGGCTTGATAAGTTTAGGCCTACACAAATTTTATGTTTGTTGCTAACAGTCTTTGGTTAAACCAGAAATAAGCTCCAAAATCTCCTTGAATATGTTCCTGCTTACCTATTTAGATGCTGTAATATAATAAGCGTCAGAATTAAGTAGGTACCTAAATTAGGAACTTTATAAAATGCCCATTAATCTGAACTAAAGTCCTTGACAAAATATTATTTAATTACACGACAGTCGGAAAATTTTGTCAGTGTAGGTATTTCAAACTCTCAAGTGGGCTAATTATAATTACTGATAAGTTATAAGCCAAAAAAAGACAGGAGGGGAGATTAGCCCCATTTTGCTTCTTATTGATTACAGGCTTTCTTAGTTACTGCGGTACCAATTCAGAACCCACAGAACTAACGAATTTACGAGCAATGGTCTAAGTAGGTTACTTTAATGTTATTATGTAAAAAACTAATATTTTCTACACTGGGAGAGGCGTGGACATTACTGAGATGCACGTACAGTTTGTTTTTGAACGAGAGGTAGTCGCGGAAGAGTTTTTTTTAAATAAATTTATAGAAAATGGTCAAGTTCAATTCAAAATACGAAGCGTAGGGTACGGCATCACAATATTCATTCCACCATTCGACCGATTTATCTTTGAAAAATGATAAGTCGAATGTGCGTGGAAAACAATATAATACAAAATATGTAACTACCTACATACTGGGAAAAGGAGTCATTTCTTCCTCTTTTTTTTAATCAGTTTCACAGACAACATTTTCTATAAGTACCTACTATGATAAAAAATCCCTTAAGAGAGATATTTTCTCATCAAGCCTACGTAACTCCTCTTCGACAATGAGGACAGTATTTCAAAAAATTTTCCAAACAGAACAGAATCTCCATTTTGCGGTGGTCCTCGTACCGAAAGTACACCACCATCCCCGAAGTATGTCCGGCATAGAACCAAATCATCGATTCAACACTCAAATATTATGATAATCACAAACATTTATTTGAACTCTCTTTCAGTGCACTGTCGTCCACAATTTCCATTCTCGTTTCCAACATTTGGCTTCCCACAAACGCAACCCTCACAAACGCAATTCTCACAGTGGCCATTTTCCTGGTTCCAGTTTCCACAATTCGGTCAAGCAACGTCGGCAGGACAGCAGCCTTTTTGGCCGTTTTCGTTTTTCCAACCGCCAGCAACAGCGTCAGCAACAGTTTCTCCAGACCAGGCTGCCGCCGCTAATCTGGTTTCACCTAAGAACAATTCAGGACAGCCACAAAATCTATACCCACAACTGACGCAACCAGCTGGTCGCGTACCTATGAGCGGCGCTGAATATCAGTCACTTCTAAACGACGCAGGAAAACAGGCTACAATGCAAAAACTAGCCAAATATCCTGATTACCCCGAGCCAATGGTACCGGCGGATAAGATGTCGGCTCAGTATGGTGGTCCTCCGGGTGATATGTGGGGCAATTTCGTAGACGACGATTTCGACAAACAAACAGGACAGCTATTGGCGCCGAATCCAGATCAGAATCCACCTCCGTTGATATCGAATCCACCCAGTCCGGACGATGTTACTCAAAATTTTTAGCTTAGTTATAACAACCTTAATAATGTGACTTGTTTTTAATAATTATAATTTACAATTAGCGTACCATTATGCATAAATGACACATTTGGTCGCTATTTTCATTGTGACTGTACGGAGCATCAGCGTAATTACGGGCTGCTTATCAGTTTAAATTATAATTGTGATCCGTATTTTGAGACTTTTTTCTATGAGTTTCACTAAAATTTCATTAAATACCTTAAACACACCATTAGCAATTATAAAAATATTTCAAGAAGGTATATTATTGAATTTTTTTTTTTTTAAGAACTTTTGGTCTCTTAAATCCCATTATCTGGTAAGCTAATTACAATTCATTGTATACTTAAGAAGGTATTGATACAAAAACAAAACTTTTCAGAGAATTGAAAGCCAATGAAAACAAGAAACGTGATCTCCCGTATGTTTCAGCGCACTATGCATGGGACTTGTGGTATGTGAGTCTGCAGACGAACATCATCAGAGCAAAGATTTGTACCAGAGGAAAAGATTTAAGCTTAAAATAGTTGTTTGTGATACAAGTGCGAAAAGTAGGTGAATTTGCTAGGAGTATCAAATTTTCTACACGACCCAAAGGAGTCACCAACTTCGCATATGTGTCACGCATAACTTTTGCAAACTCCCTCTCAAAAAACAAATTAATGGAAAACAAATGTTTTTCAACACACGTGGTAAAATGCGCGATTAGGTATTTGTTTTCAAGGCCCAAAATGTAGAATTTTCAACCAGGGAGAAAAACGTTTTTAGTGGGAACAAATACTTGTTCCGCTTCCGTAATGACAATATTTGGCTCCTCCTATCCATCCAGTCAGAGGCCTTTCCTAATCGTGCATGCGCATATGTTACAAAAAATGGCATTTGCAAGGAGGATTTTTGCTAAACTTCATTGGAATTTTTTTTTTTGCCAAAAAAATAAGAAATAACTAGGTATGAAAGTCTGGCACAAAATCGTCGTTTCTATTAACCTTCATCAAAATGTGATAAAAGAAATCCTTTGAAATTTTTCATTCACCAACAAATTTTCTTTTACCAATTTTTTTCATTAAAGGAAAATCATTTTGTGTTCACATATCAAAATTTGGAAATGCTAAAAATTACATTTATAATATTAATTTATATATTATTGGTATAAATATTTGAGAAAGACAGAAATTCGATAAACGCATAATTTTAGGTAGATCTTCATGAAAAAATGTTTTTCTCAATGGATCGACTTATCAGGCAAAAGTTTCTGCTAACAGAAGTTCAAATTTTCAACCATCTTCATAACGGAGAAAAATTTCTTTTTTCACACACAAAAAAAAAATAAAAAAAAATAATAATAATAATAATAATAAAAAACCCAAAGCTACCAAAATGTATGATAGAAAATGTACGTAGTTATTGTAAAAAAAAAAAAAAATCAAATAGGTAAATAACTAAGTACCAAGATACAATAATGAAATCCAAGTATCAATGGTATATGTCATTGAGAGTGCAAAGTGAGCAATCCTTGACAAGTTGCGATTTGCAATATGAGACATAGACTAGTGTTGTAAATTGCACAAGTCAAGGTCGTTTACATTTAACTTGAGTTGTGAACGATATTTTTGCAATACATATCTAACATATGCATACGTGATTAGGGAATGTGTCTGATTTGTTGGAAGGAGGAAGCTCCATGTGCCCAGATCCTCGGATCTGGGCACATGGAGCTGAAGGAGGAGCCAAACATTTTCATTGTGGGAGAAAATCCTTGGTATGCTCCCGCTATTAACTTTGTTCCCACTGAAAATTTTTTCTCCCTGCATTTTAGGCCTTAAAAACAAAAACCTAATCACACATTTTGCGACATGTATTGGGAAAAAATTTGTACCTATTATAAAATAAGACACTTAATGCTGGTTGTACCAAATATTTAAAACGCCGATGAGCAGAGTCAATGTCAACTTCATTTATCAAGTCGTGAAATGAAAATTGCAAAGTCGCTAGTTGATAAGTGAGGAACTGATTTTTGACAGAACTAAAGTTTTTTAAGTTAATTTTCGAATTCCTCGTTCCCAAAAATATAAATCGTCATAAATTTTTGATCGTTGTCGTCATTTTTTATCAAATTATGTTTGAATATGTATTAAAAAAGTGAAGCTGGCAACTGTGTTGAGGAACTGATTTTCATTCTTCTTCATGGCTTGATAACTGAAGTTTCCTTTGATATGGTTTAATTTTATTTTACCACGCATCTTAGTAGTTGAACCTAATTTATCTCATAATTTAAAAATTTGTACAAACGGGACTTAATGAAAGTTGGCTTCGGCCGTTGATATTTTCCTAAAATTTTATCCTAATTTCCCATCATACTTGAAGACTTAA
The DNA here is from genome assembly GCA_011428145.1 of Ericerus pela. Classification (NCBI taxonomy): domain Eukaryota; kingdom Metazoa; phylum Arthropoda; class Insecta; order Hemiptera; family Coccidae; genus Ericerus; species Ericerus pela. Next base: position 5,356 of record WOFM01001289.1, read on the forward strand.
GCAGTTAATTTCATGAATTATTTACATAATGTTATTGACTAGATTATGTTAGTCAAATAGGAAAATTTGGTGAGTTCATTGCATTGGCCGGCTTTTAAATATTTTCCTAGGAATTATCGTTAATTTTAGGCATTATTGATATTAATTGACATTGATTTGGATTAGGTGAATTTCAAAGAAAACCTTTCATTTGATGAATGATTGAAAACCAAAGAAAAATTTCTGACAAAAATAATCAGACAAGTATAGGGCATTTTCTTTTTTGACCAAAAATTACGAATTTTCCCAATTTTTGTTTAGGACTGCCACTTGTAATTTTATTATATACGTCGTATATATGCTTAATACCAAATAAAATTTTAATGTAGGCAAAAAACATATTGTCTCTGTTTTATGAATCTGTAATGTTGGATTTTGTTATATTCTATTATTATGAGTTTTTCGAAGTCAGATTTTTCGAATAACAGAAAAAAATAAGACTCAAGTTGGAAGAAATAAAATTATAAAAATAGCTGATTTTCAATAACGCAAATATTTCGGTAAACTAGCGAGCATATTGATAGTGGAAATATTTTACTTTCGGGGAAAATATTTTTAAAATGTTATTAAATGGAATTCTTTTAGTTTGACGTGAAAGATAAGTCGAGCTAACAGGAAATCGTTTATCAAACTACGTTTATTATTTTCTTTAGGGGCATAAAATTATTACCAAAAATGACTGCTTTGAAAAAAAAAATGTACCTGTTCATAAAACAAGCACTCATAATTCCTTATTATTTTCTGAATGATAACGTGAAGAATTGTCTACATTTTTTTGTCTTCTTAAACGTTTATTAAAATTTCACTATTACAGATTGTGAAATATGTGGCTCGAATCATTAAGTCTTGATCAGCTGAAAAACAAAAAAAGAATGAATATTTCAATCATTCATATTATGATACCCTTCAGTATGATAATAACATTCTGAAGTATACTTTGGTCTAAATGTTTGATGAAATATTTTGAAGTTACAAGCTTTTCGTTATATTTCAAGCCCAAAATATAACATAATTGTTTGATAATTCTACAGCCGACTTCACTTAAAATCAAATAAATAAGAACGCAAATAAAAATATACGCGTCCGAAGATCACATTGATCTCTGGTTATTGTATTACTCTGAAGTATTTTCTGACAATGTAAAGCAATTATTTTTTTGCTGTTGATTATCTTCTGCATTAATTTATGACATATTTGATTTTTTATTGGATATTGTACAAAATTTTATATTTAAAAAACTTGAAACCATTAACTATTGAAAAATAAAACCTAATTTTAATATCTATTAATAAAAAAAAAAAAAAGCAACTAGGTATTTTATTTGTTTCTTCGAGTTTTTCAAATTACTTTCCATAAATTACCTTTCAATGTTTTTTTTTTATGTTTGTTCACACTTTTACAGGAGATAATAACAAATAAACAAGTTAGGTACTTAAGTCAGTTTCCTACTGGAATGGTTTCAGTGTTTTCGAAATGAGAGTGTAGTATGCACAAAGTCAACTAGAAGAGCAGAATACAGTGGAATAACAAGTCTGTGGGGATACGGCTATATGCGCTATTGTGCCCTGACTATATCGTTGGTGTCATAGCCAAGCGATGCGTCATCATATTTTGCAACCTGTGGGTTGGCAGTTCAAATCCCCAAGCTGACAGCCCAAAGAACTGGTGACTCCCAACATGAAATATACACAAAACTGTCTCCATGTCTCCCCTCCTTAGAGTGGTGTCAAGCCATGATGGGCTAAGTATGTGTTCATACACAGCAGCCTAATTCCACCCTCTATTATCGTGCTAGCATTGCAGTACTGGAGGGAGTGATTACAGGGATGAGACTATATGCTCAATTGCACCTCAACTACATCACTGGCACCATACCCATATGGTGCGTCGGAGCCGTGCAGTGCATTGTTGAATGTTACAACCTATGGGTTGCTGGTTCAAATCCTCTAGGCAACAGCCCGCAAAGTCAAAAGTGAAATGGAATCAACCAAATTAAATTGGATCCAGCAAATCCACATTTACCTCACACACATATTTACTTACTCTTGAAGAGACTTGGAAACAAAATTAGTATAACTTGAAGAACATAATCAGTTAAAATTAATTTAAATTAAATTATTGAATACTGAAGATAATTGAATTTTTTGTTTGTAAATTTAAAGACAAATGATGTCTAAAAAAATCTGAAAAAAAATTATTTCCATCATTATCCTGCAAATACCTCAGTTTCAACTTTGAATTTGCGTGAGATCATATACGTTAGAATTATATATTTATTGATAATAAAAAATATGACAATGAAAAAAACAGAGTAGAATTATTGATGAAATGGCCTCCCATTCCTATTCTCATCATTGAGCCAAGTGCAGCGACACCAAGGGCGGCTATAGTATATTATATAGGTATACGAATTTCAGCTAATAGTGCCAAAATTTTCCTGAGGTTATGAGACGAAAAACGAACCTACCCACATTCCTGGATTTCAATACAAGATTAGGTACTTTTAATACGTAGATTTTCTTCGAAAACTACATAAAGAGACGACCAAGTTAAGATTATTTTGTCTGATGATATAATGTAAATTGAGATTACAAAAATGCTGTACTTATTGGGTAAACTCATTCAGGTTTCAAACTTACTTGGTATTTGCAATGTGCCGAAACTATTAACCGAAGTGTTGGTTCTAATTAGTGAAAAATTTTCTGTGTTTAAGGTACAGCTGATTTGTACCCGAAGGTTTTGCTTCTGTTTCAATCAAAAAAAATGTTTCGAAAGTATTTTATTAACTAGGATCTGAACCAGTGATTCCCAAAGTAGGATTCGGCTCCCCTTAGAGGTGCAAGCGTGCTTCAGGGTGGCATGAGACACTACCTACCCAAAAAAAAGCAATTAAAAATTAATTGAAAAAAAAAAAAACAAAAAAAACTGTCAATTGGTGAAGAGAGGATAGTGGATGCATTTTGAAAACTGATAAACAAAAATTTATATTAAATAGTTTAGTCACATGTGTATTCACTAACGTCACTTTGACCTGCCTTTACACAAACCTCACCATAAAGCGACTTCTCGCATAACTTTTTAAACAAGAATGACTCGTATTTTCATGTGAGAAACTTCACAAGAGAATACAATGTTACCACAATCTTGAAAACAAAATGAGTGCAAAAAGTCGTTTCCAAGTGAGGTTTAAGCAAAAGGAGCTTAAGGTGATGTTCGTGAATATGAGTATAGGTAGTGAAACATTACAGTGATTCACTTGATTCTTCTACGCGGCCAAATTCGTGTATTTAACTTCACCAATCTAATCAATCGATTAAAAATTCACCACATTTTAAGGGGGTTTCGAGATTAATGTTTTGCTATTCGATCATTTTTAAGAGGCAAATTCTGAAGGGAAGACTCTAAGTGGTGGAAATCCGTCCTTGTGTTTCGCATTCTCGTGGCTCATATCGCCTTAAAAGCACAAATTCATAACCCTTTCTGCAACTTGACAACCACCCAAAAAGAAGGAAACCTAAATTACGGCGTATAATTTGCGTAGAAACTACCCACTTTTGCGAGAAAAGCCTATCGATTGTTTCTTTCCTTTCGTGCCGTTTTCTTTTTCTCTTTCACTCGCAAGGAGGGGAGTAGGTATGGCTGAACTGCACAAAGAGGTAATCGTTCAACCGCTATAACACAACTTCTATAAATTTTTACCCCGCCAAGTTTCTTTAGAGAAAATACGAGTGAGTCAGAATGAGAGACAAAGATAAAATGTTATACTCCTCCACGCAATAACCCTTATTCGAAACGGATCCAACGAAATGGAAACGTTATTTTTTACTTGGCCCTTCAGCTTTCCCTGTGGACGGCCGTTTCATGTAAAATTTTCCATTTTCTCATTTCCACCGGGTAAATGTGTAGGGTTACAAGGTCCCAAGTTGACACAAAAATCGTTCTTTTCAGTTGGCATCCATTTTTCAACCGATTTGGTAAATGAGGGCTCATTCTTGCGCATAAAATGAGATATCATAATCCAAAATTGAAGCCACCTCTAACTCTTAAGGTGGGGAAATTTAGGACCATCTTTTATATCAGCGTGTGATGTGGGGTGCATTAGTTGTTGACACAGGGGCGATGTCCCAGATTGACACGTGCTAAAAAAAAAAGATAAAAAATTCTTGAACTAATTTTTTTTTTTAAATATATAATTATCAAAACACGATTCTAAGATACGAATTCTTCGAAAATAAATTTATATATCAAAGTTAAGAATACGTTTTCGAAATTTTAAACATCTAATATTTAAATTATATTCTTTCAAATTTTTCTTCAAAAATTCTAATTTGTAGATTTATCTATTTAGATGACCATTTTTCATAGTTTTAATTATTGTATATGTGCTGGTTTTTCATTTTTTTAAATATTATTCTAGAAATATGAATTAGGATGTTATAGAAATTGTTGCGCCAATCTGGAACGGTACTTTTTTACTTATTCCATTATAACTATACCAAATCATGGTTAATAGGCATAAGTCAATATATGATTCAATTCCTGAGAGTACACCCAGTTGATTGATAACAAAATATCTGACATTTTATAATAATTATGCTTCTCAACAAAAGAAATTTCAAATTTCACTTTCACACATATAGCACATGGAAATCCAGGTGTTACAATCAAGAGGTGTGCTCACTCACAAACGGAGACTCTTGTTTACATGTTGGATGACGTCACAAGTCTAGCCAATAAGATAAAAGCCTTTTCTGCCCATGACAGTCTTCGAATTTTGGTCGTAATTCTCTCCGATGGTAACAGAAACTACTTAGACAAACTAAATTAAAGAAAAGACTCCAAGAAATAAAATGAGACCAAGAACAACAAGTTTGTGCCTTCAGAAGGTGAAAAAACTTCATAAGAAAATGAAATTTCTTGTCAGATTGTAAATTGGACACTAAAGACAACCAATGGTATGGCTTAGAAACAGCGAATTTCTGAAAAAAGCAGGTAGGTAAATAAGTATACATACGATAATTTATTCCTATTCCTGAATTTCTTGGCTTCTAACGGCTCAAACTTCTTATTCCTGATCGCGTTTTATTCTTTAAAGTTTCCTCTTTAATTTGATTATCTTACAAGATGACAACCAAAAATTCGAAGACTGTCCCATACCGGCAATACACTGGAATCTTACCGGCTAAAAGGATGACGTCATGCTGTGTTGGTTACGTTTTTATTATATCAGAGTGAGCACACCTTTTGATCTTAATAGTTGGTATAGTAATCAAGTTTTTGCAATGGGGGATTTTCCTTTTGACGTCACAGTATAGTGGCACCTGTCACAGTACAAGGGCGCTTTGAAAAAAGAGTTCAATTCAACTATGTGGACAAAGGATACAACAAACCAATGAAAAGGCACAAAAATAGTGAAATTAAGATGATTTCTTTTTATTTTTTTATTATCTCGTCTTCTGAGGGCTCAAAATTATTGTTCTTGGTCTCATTTTATTGTTTAGTGTCACATATTTAATTTGGTATGTCCAATAAAGAGCCAAATGTTGTTTAAGGAGAATTACAAATGAAAATTTGAAGACTGTCATACACTTACCATGCTTTTATCTCGTTTGTTTGTCCACATAGTTATTTTAATTCATAATAATGTAACTATACGGTGTTGCCAATTGGATTTGCCAAGTATGTTCAATAACCTAATATTCTAATTACTATTCAAATTTCCCAGAATTTGTTCCAATAATGAGAAGCAAAAATGGTGTGTGTCATCGTGGGACATGGGTCAACCATGAATATGTAACCCTACGACTAATATCGTTTCTTTCCTTCGCTAATCTTTATTCTATAAGAGCATTTTAGTTGTAAGATGGTAACTAAACCTCGTGATCCGTCTCATTCATTTTTTTTTTGTTCTTTTGTATGTTTGTTTTCTCATAAAATATTATGTTCGTTATGGTTTGTTGGTTTTAAGAAGTTGGAAAATTATTTCACTGATGCTGTAGCACATCTCCAGGCAAAAACAAACAACTCCGATGAATTCCTTCGAACTCTACAAGGGGTACATACGTGTGTGGCTGTTTGATACGTATACTAGGCATTTTATTACCAAAAGGTAGGTAATGGTAATAAAACGGAATAGCTGGGTTGACGGTTTCGAAATGAGAAAACAAATGATGTAAAACGTACTTTGGTATAGTAAACGAGTATGGTATATTATAGTGAAAATATGTAAACTGTGCGAGTATTTAGTTTCACACGAACTCCGGAACATATTCCC
>WOFM01001290.1:0-15428 GCA_011428145.1 Ericerus pela
TCACGCACTTCTTAACATGAACAGAGTATATATGTATACACTTGTGTCACACACAATTTTTTGCAACACACCCATCTCCTAAAAAAATTAAGAAATAAATTAATATTTTTTAATTGGAAAACATATAAGCGCAAACTATCCCCAATCTCTCAACCCAACCTTGTGATGTAATGAGCTCTGTTTGATAGGACTACACCAACTTACACCAACCTACATCAGGAGGGTGATTCCACAAATGTAGAAATGTTATGTGACTGTGCCAAGTTTTACTTGAATATTTGTGGAATATTCCTACCAGTTTAGGTTGGTGTAAGTTAGTGTAATCCTATCAAACAGAGCTATGGTTACAATGTCAGAGGATTGGATCCCCACAGTGGTGAAACTTTTACAAAAAAAATAAAAAAAATCACTTTTCTTTATCCGCTTGTTGACACTGTAATTCTTTCGTAATTATAGTCTTTGACAAAAAATTCTGCTGTTTGTTTTTGTAAGTTTCGATCCTCTTATGGATCGAAAACTTCTTTAGAATCTTGTGTGGACACCCCCCAGCTTATTGCTGATTTGTCATATTAATTTGCTGAGATATGAAGACAAATATAAGCTGTGTTCCATCGTGTCAGAAGAAGTTTAATTAAGTCAAGAAGAATTCAGCTGTAGGATATCGACAGTCAAAAAAAAATGTCTTGAAGTCATACTATCAAGACCCTTCGATTCAGTGTTTCAGTTGCATGATGCCCTAGTTTTAGGACATTGTGACATCATTAGCATTTAAACACCACCATACATTAAAGGTTGACTTTATGAGCAAATTGATTTCGGACGCCTCATAAAATACAGCGATCGATTTGGGGCGCCTCAGTATGTAATTGCATTCTGAAGAACTAGACCAACAATGTCATTGAAATTTACAGGAAAGGGGTTTTTGGTTACAAAAAAATGATTTTGGTAGGTCCCAAGTTTGAGAAAATTCGTTCAACAGAAATATGAGCATTTTAATTTATCCATCAGTGCCATAAGCGATAACAACTAATGATGAAAAATTCACCTGGCTAAAAGTAACAGATAGGTAAGATTTTATTAGCCAATTTTGGTAGGCCTAGACTGCATGATGATTATGATTTGTGACTAATGAAGTAATGAGTTTATAAGTGGTTGCAATTTTTAATTTTATTCTCGAGAATCGAGATATGTTATAAAAATACCTATGTTTATAAAACTTCCCCGCTTGAATTAAAATTACAAAATTTTTTCAATATTTTTACATCCGAGCAGATGAACCAGGTTACTTTATAAAATATTGTAAGTTACTGTATATGTAGATGTGTGTATGTATGTACGTCTATGTATATCAGGTAGCATCTTGTCAGCATGATATAGGGAGTAATTTTTGTCCAATAGAGCTGAAATTTGGTTTGTAACAGGTAAGCTAGTGAGCATAATCTCATATTAGATTGTATTGGTGAAACGTTAGTTGAGGGGTTGAGCTTCAGAGTGGGGAACTAATTCTACACAAATAAAGGTCAAGACTTAATTTTCAATCGCCAGGGCTGAAACTTAGCAGGTAGGTAGCTAGTTTTTAACTTCATGAAACTGGATATGGAGTTGGGTGAGAATTGTCAGGGTTTAGGCAATGAACTGACTTCCGTTCTACCAATGAGGATTAAGATGTAATTTCATTCCGAAAAGATGAAATTCGATAGTTAGTTCTAAACCTAATTAAACTCATATAGAGCTTCATGAGTATCGTCTACCAATGGGCGTTAAACGTAATTATAGTTCGATAGAGATGAAATTTTAACATGTAGTAGGTTATTTAAAACTTGTATAGAGTTGATGAGAATTGTTCAAGCGATTTAGCTTGGGGAGCTGACAAAAGTTCCATTTATGGGGGCTTATGCCTTATATCATTCAATAGAGCTAAAGTTTGGTATGTAGTGAGAAGTCCGAGATCTGGACCTTGAAATAAAATTATTTTCGACAAACTAATGGACGTCACAAAATTCAGACAAATTTTCGAGAGACAAAATTCGAATTCGGACATTATATATACCGAATTCGAACTCGTTATCAGATGAAGACATGAAGACAGAATAAAATCTGATTCTCTTCAGGCAATTATAACGTATTTTATTTCAGCGACAACTTAGCCAAATTCAGACATTCAGACATAATTTGGTTATCGATCCGACAGACTGGCGCATGAAATATATAGTAAATGAAGACGATCGAATGAAGTAAAAAACCCATCGCCGAACATGAATGCAGCCACACCTTTTTTATCTTTGCTCGCTCCACGCTTTGCTTGCGGTTTGCAGTCATTTAATATATTTTATTATATTGTGCTTTATCAGTCATCCACGTGCGCTTCTAACCTATTGTATGTCGACGTATATTAATTTCAAATATCTGTTAATTTCATTGGTTGTAGACATTTTGGTAATTCCTCTCGCTTATGTTATCGACATCGCATGTTTGAAGGCAATTAACAGACAATAAGTGGGGAAATTTCCTCGACAAGAAGAACTGATTTGTGAAGACGAATTCTATTTTTAATTCACTCTCGATTTTGCACTGGCGACACCCGGTACTAGGTTCGTCTTTGCAATTGAGTCAGTCCTTCTTGTGTAGGCGGATGATAGCTAAGTCCAAATCACAAGTCGTAAGTCTAAGTCCTCACGTTAGGCAATTATATAAGTGTACCATCTGCGGATGTAGAATATGATTCAGCCGGATCTACCTTGAAGACAACTAGGATAGTAGTTTGTGTTCCAGATAGGTTCAGTTGAAGACAAAGGCTAATTAAGGATGTTCGTTCGTCATGAAGGATCAGTAATGATGATACGCAAGGCATTCTTAGTTTCGCCAGTTGATATATCGCACTTCAAGGCGATCTTTTAAAAACACCTGCGAGGTGAAGTTTCCGTCAACAATACGATCAGATGGAGTTCCTGGCATCTGCTAGGAGGGAAATTTGGTGTGTTGAAGACAAATTCTAGACAAGCTTGGTTCGAGATGACTGCCTTGCTCTGTCATATAAAGGCCGCGTAGAGCCTTCTTTCGCGCATAGTGGATTTGACTCCATCTATGTTAGTATTCTCTCACCTCACCCTCATCCAAAACCAAAAGCTCCGAGACCTAAAGTTTCATATTAGGAGTCTTTTACACAACATAACCGTCACTCATGAAGACACACAATTAGGTGAAGACACAACTAATTTTTGATGGTTTCCCCTACTTGTTGTCTGTAATAGCTTTTTTTTATCTTTTTATTTTTTCCGCTACATGCTATGCTTTGTTCCGCTTTGTCGACACTATAGTTCCTTTGTAATTATAGTCTTTGACAAAATAATTCTGCTGTTCGTTTTTGTAAGTTTCGAACCTTGTATGGATCGAAACTTTGTTAGGCTTTTCTTTCCACACAACTTAGCTTATTGCTGATTCGTCATATTAATTTGCTGAGGTATGAAGACAAAAGTAAGCTGCGTTTTGCCGTGTCTGATGAAGCCTAATTCACGTCAAGAAGAATTCAGCCGTAGGACATAGTCATAGTCAAAAAAATAAAATGTCTTGAAGACACAAGTCAAGACCCCCCGAATCAGTGTTTCGGCGGTATAATGTCCTAACTTTAGGACATTGTGACGTCATTAGCATTTAAACACCACTATACATTAAAGGTTGACTTTATGACACGTATGAGAATCGATTTCGTTTGCCGCACATAATATTGGCGACCGTGGCAGGGATCGATCTCGGACGCCTCAGTAGTTTGTTCTGAACTTAATAAAAACTGGTATCGTGTATAATGAAAATTGTTCAACTGGTTTAACCATGGGGTCTGCCAAAAGTTCCATCAATAGAGCTTAAGACGAAATTATTATTCTACATGACTGAAATTTGTTACATGGATAGCACTGAACATACCCACTGAATGCCGAATTAGATGTTTATGAAAATGAATATAAAAAAAAAGTAATACGTACGAGATATGAAAAAATAAGAAATAAGTTTACGCTAAAAACGAGTTTTTAAAAAATGTAAGCTTTTATTTATTTATTTTTTTTGACTTTAGTTTCGTACGAAATAAATAATTTCGTTGCGAAATGTTGGCTGCAACATTGGTATATTTTAAAATCGCAGTACCTAGTGAGTAGAATAAAAGCTTATAAAAGAGATGAATAATTTTTGATGATGAATGAAAACCTGCTTTTCTAACGTAGCTTGCTGCGACAGAATTTTTTTGCTTCAATTAAATTCACATCATAATTCTAATCGTCATAATTCTAATTGTCATAATTCCAATCGTTGTTCTAGGAACTGTATATTAGTCTACTACAAGCAATAAACACCTACTGAACTATAAAGCACCAATCTTTTATTAGACTTGTGGGTATCTTCAGTGAAAATTTCAGCCCGATCTTTTTAATGTTCTCTACAAATCCTAAAAAATCAAATTTTTTAGGATTTTTTTTTCTTTTTAATTTTCCCTGAAACTTCTAAATCAATAGTCACTATTCTCTCATCAGATCTGGTTCTGCGTGTGTAAGTAAGTATTACCTTTCGTAAAAACATCAAGTCTTTCGACATTCTCTCGCAATTTTGGAAAAACGACTTTTCCAAGCAATTTTTCGTTTTTAATATTCCTATCAGACCTGGTCCTTAAATTATACAAACGTTGTCTTCCGTAAAAATTTCAGCCTGATCTTCTCTGTCATTCTGTTAAAATCTTGGAAAATCTACTTTTCTAGCAGTTTTTTCTTTTCTAGTATTCTTAGAAACTACGGAACCAAAAGGTACTAAACGCATAATTCTATAGAAAGACTACTTTTTGTGAAACTTTCAGCCTGATGGCCTCCTGTCGTTTTTCAAAATCATTGAAAAACCACTTATTCAGTAATTGTTTCCTTCGAAGTTTCTTGGAAACCACTAAACGAATAGGCACTAAAATTCTATCACATCTGCGCCGATATGGGAATTATCTTTCGTGACAATTGAAGTCCGACCTACGAAAATAGTCCAAATGCCATATTTAAAATTTTTCATGATGTTTTTCTGAATAACTTTTAAGTTGGCGGGTTACAGGGGGCATTATGGGGTGTGATTGATGTAGAACATCGCATTTTAATGTTCCTATTTTGATTTTCCAAAAAAAATTTCTTTTTAGAGGAAATAATTGAAATTAAGAACGTATTTACAGTATATTCTGATTAACATGTTAATTATTCATTGTTGGTACACAGAAGACCTTTAAAATTGGAATACATCCAAAACATGAAACTAACATTCATGTAACCTGGTAATCAACATAAAAGTACTGAAAATACATTATTTCTTATAAAAATTGATGGGACTTACCATATTCTCAATGAAATCCAGGATGCGGTCATTCGGAAACGTCATCTTTCTTACCGCATTTGAAGTATAGAAAATATTCGCAGGCCAATTATTCTTTTATCGTTATATTGGGTCCATAGACAGTATTTATTTCACTGAAAAACGAAAAATAGATCAGAGTGGAACTTAAACTGTTTTTCTCGGAAAGGCTTCAATTTCAGTTCGATCATTTTTTATTTTCTCAAAATTTTTGAAAAACCACTTCCAAAAATTTTTTGTTTTTCAGTTTTTTGTTTTTTGTTTTTTGTTTTTTTTTTTTTTTTAATTACTGTACCAATATATGCATTGAACTTCTATCAGACCTAGTCTGGCAGACGAAATTTTTTTATCAAATTGTAAATGTGACGCTGAAAGACAACTAATGATGTGGCTTAAACGTAGCAAATTCGTGAAAATAAGTGGATAAATTAGTAGATATCGCGGACAATTTCTTCTTCTTCAATTTCTCGGCTTCTAACAACCGAAACTTTTTGTTCTTCGTCGCATTTTATTCCGTGGAGTTCCCTCTTTAATTTGATGTATTGGACAAGAATTTAGCTCAGCTTTGAAAAGAATTTCGGTCAAAAATTCCAAGACTGCCCTGTACTAGCCATGCATTGGAATCTTATTTGCTGAACATATGACATCATAGTATCATATCGTACTATGCGGGTTGCGTTTTTATTTATATCTGAGTAAGCACATCTCTTGATCTTAACATTTTGGGGCTGCAATTATACTATACTCTACTATAAATAAGAAAGATATGACGTCATATGAGTTGATGGACCAGTAGGGAAATGAAAAGGTAGAGATTCACCCTATTCAGCTAAGGCTGCAAACAAAACTGTTTTGTTTACATCAATATTTTTAGCTTTTGATACACAGTTGTGAAATGTGATTGCCTCCGTGACATCATGTCCCTCTTATTTGGAATAGAGTATAACCTAAAGCCCTCTTGAAGTATACTATAAGTTTATTTTATTTGTCACTCGGTGTTGTCACAGTTAAAGTTAGTCAGGGAGTCATTAATTGACACTTATTATTAAATTGGCCATACCATACCGAAAAACAACAAATATCTTAGTATATAGTCTACCCCAAGTATGAATAGACGTTTACAATTCACAGCAATATAAAACGCAAAAACATGTTTGTAAACAACAGTGTTTTTAGATGCAGCATTTGTTGAATAGTGTGATTCTGTAATTTTTTCCTTTCCCTCGGTCCATCTGCTCATTTGACGTAACGTCTTTCTTCTTTAGTATGAAATATAGCATCGCAGTACTGGCATTACGGACCACTGGTACCAATGGAGTAGTGCCACTTGTGTGGGGTGGTAAGTTATAGGTACTACCATTATAGCTTGCTCTCACCGGGTCTGAAAAATTATGAGTGTGGGAGACTATTGGGGAGATGTGAATAATACTGATATCCGTAAAAATTTAATAAGTATACATCTTCAGAATATAGGTACTACTTACAAACAATCTCGAAAATCAGGGTAAATTTGATGGATTTACAAATAAATTAGAAAAATTCACATATTGAAAAAATATTATTTCATGTGCCTACACTTATATTTGTCTCACAAAAGTAAATGTTCACCTTGAAAAGTATGTTTATAAATCAATGCGATCAGAGGTGGAAAGAAATTTAAAAGAAAAATGTTTTAAGCAAAAGTTTGAAAATTTAGGAAGTGAAAAATAAAAGTGAAAAGCAAAAATTAAAAGCGAAATAAATGTTTGAAAAGCAAAAACTAAAAACAAGTGTTTTACTTTTGAAGGTCAGATGCAAAATTGAAGAGCTGAAATGTTACTGATTTGTTTTCCTTTGTAAAAGTGAAAAGGGAAAAATTTTACGCCAGAAATGTTGTTAATTTAGGAAGTGAAAAGCTAAAGTGAAGAGCAAATTAATGTTTAAAAAAGTGAAAAGTAAAAGTGAAAAGTGAAATAAACGTTGGAAAAGTGAAAAGCAAAAAATAAAAGTTTTATCTTTCATGGTCAGAAGCTACATTGTCGGAAGCAGGAAGGGTTATTGAATCAAGTATTATTGAATCGCTATCGAACTCTGAATGCAACTTTGTTGCACCATTGTTGTTTTTCAAAAATAAAAAAATGATTGTTAAGATTATAACACCTAAAATTATACAACTGAAAATCACCAATATATAAAAATTTACAGGTTTTTTATCCGAACTCTGAATTAGAATAGATTCAATATTAGAAAGGGAGCCATTGACTGGCACTTGTGGTGACTTTAAACGTAGCACATGCGATATTAAAGGATAAATGTCAATATTTTCAAATGATGAGACTATACAGCTCTTTTTAAAAGCAGGTCCTTGAGCGATGAATATTGGGAACATGTCTGGGTCGTCTCTATCATATCCGTGAGCACCTGCAAAAAAAATATGACATTATGAGACAAGCGTCTCATGCCTGCTTACTCTACTCCTCATTGTTATCACTCGTCGTGTTTTTATCGTTATTTGATACACTCTTTTACAACCTTGCACCAGCCTACTCAAAGTATCATTAGGTCATTTATCATGTTGCTATATCGTCTATGATCTGACAAGCTTTTTTTCTCTTATATCATACTGAATGTTCGCATTTACCATCAAAGCTACACGTAAAGATACCAATATTTAATAGTAATCCCCCAAAAAATTACATAAAAAAATGGAGTAGTTGCCGGAGGCTTGCATACGCACATCCATATCTTAACCTATTACGCCAGGAGTAACTTCCCAAATCTTCAGTTTTCAATTCCTTATAACACACAGCTGTAAGATATATACACCTAATAATAAATAGTAATGGCACTTTGAGTAAGCTGGGCGTGGGACACTTGTGTTTTTTTCATTGTTTTTGTCTTGACAGGATAAATTACAAAGCCATAGGGCTCGCGTTTGGTGCATCAATTAGATAATGATTATCGAGCGAGCTTAGTTGGCATAACAGAAGAAGAAATTAGAGAAAACAGCATATTTTTCGTCATTTTCATACACGGACTTAGGGGGGTTGGGGTCTAAGACCCTCGGGACAGGCATTTAATCCCCCCCCCGAAGATTTTTCCAAAACGGGTAGGATATCCATCGAAATTTTGAGGAGTATTTTACTGACAGATAGTAGATGATGAGGAAAGTAAAAATAATACCCCATTTAAAAGTAAGATTTTGTAGGCTACTTCATGAGAGTTTGTCAATAAATTAGATGTATGAAAAACTTCTTTCCTTTTTTGTAGGTTGGGGAAAGAGAAAGGAGGTATGGGGGGACAAATAAAACTTGTCCAGGGTTTCACCCCCCAAAAAAAATTATAACGAAAATCCGCATATGGTCATTGTTTAGTTTAGTTCCATGATTTCCCTCCAAAAATACTAATTTACTATCGAATATCTTATTCATTAAACAAGTTCGAAGGTTAACGATAAGTTGCCTACTACAGGGAAAATTTCTAGTGAGTATTGTGTTTCATATAGAACCTCGAGATGGGGATGCATAACTGCATACTGGGGGAAAAATTTCACTATGTTGGGCCATTGGGAATGTATGCTTCAAACAGATCGCTTACTTAGAAATTTATGTCGCAATTACGGGGACAAAAAATAATTGTTCTCATGTTGAAATGTTGAATAACTATAATCTAGTGATGAAAACGATATTGACAACGGTGAGGAGTAGAGTAAACAGGCCCGAGACACTTGTGTTATGAGTAGCCTGCGCAGGTTTTGATTATTCGATTGAAAGTTTTGCTCATTTTTTCTTACCTCCCGAACCCAAAGAGTCCTCAAAAATGTACGGTTCTTTTGCCACCAATAACAATGGTGCTTGTGCATCGTTGTTCTTCAAATGCCAATCATCGGGTATTGCATTACGTTTGTAAACGTCGAAGTTTTTGGTTTCTTTCGATAATCGAATCAATTGTTCCAGCACTTTATTCTCAAATCCTGCAACGAAATTCGTAGTTTACTTAACAACTATATTCAGCCTTTCAAATTTCACGGTTAGTCGTTAGAACACTTCGGTAAGCTTGTGACATTATAGAAGATATTAAGAAAAAAGGAGTGTCATGGAGCACGCGGTGGAAGTGGAACTTCTCTTACGAGATATTGTGGAATTGACCCTGAATTCGTATGCTTAATATTTAAAATTAATTTCAAATTCAAAATTAGCGCCCCAAAGAATACAGGTATATGCTGATGTTTCGCAACAAACTATGATATGTCAAAATTAGGACACCCTTTGAAGCTCCTGTTGGTTAAAAAATTAGTTTAACGAAAAAATGAACATTAAATTTGAAATCAGGGCTTCGTGAAACATATCAGCTGATGTAGCCTGTCACACAACAAAGTATGAGAATACTCAAAATTTAGACTGCTTTTGAAGCCCTTGCTGATTGAGGAATGAGTTGAATGAAAAAATGAATGTCAAATATAAAATCAGTTTCCCAAAACATATACTCGCTGATATATCACTCAACAAAGTATGAGAGGTCAAAATTTGGCCCCCTTTTAATGCCACCGGGAATTGAGAACTGGTTTGAGTGAACAAATAAAAGTAAAATATGAAATCAGTGCCCCAAAAAACATATCGATTGATATATCACACAACGAAATATGGCAAATCAAAATTTGGCCCCCTTTTGAAGCTTTTGGCGGTCGAAGAATGATTAAATGAAAAAGTGAATGTCAAATTTGAAATCAGAGCCCCAAATTACATACCCGCTGATGTGTCGTAAAATAAACTACAAAAGGAGAATAAAAAATCTAAACCCTCAATGTTTTGCTGGTGGTTCGCCCTCCAAATCCCCATTTCTTATTTTTCACTATAATAGAGGCGAACCCAAACCCCCTGTTTTCCTCTTTTTCTGTAATAAAAATAAAGTAAGTGTCTTATAGGCTCAGTCCATTGACGTCAAATATTTTTAGCCAGTATTGGTCCTTATTATTCGCTCCTCCCACTATATCTGAGTTTTTTAGGTGGTAACGATTTTTGTGGTCGGATTTGTTATGTCAAGGTCATTTGTGTTTACTACCGATACTAAAGCAGTTTCACTTCAAAAACTCTAGCGCAGCTATGCTTTTCTAGAAAACTCAGTTTGATCGATATTTATATTGGTAGTTATCGATATATATATATTTCATTGTTAATTTTAGGTTAAGAAATTACAAGAAACTATCAACAATTGACACATTTGGCCTATCCTATTCTATTTAAAAATTTATTTCACAAAAATACATGAATATTTTCGAATTTAATCCATAGTAATCTTTATAAACATACCTTTCACAAACACGAAACCCAATTCCCTTTATCTTCCACGGACACTCTTTCTTATTGGAAACGGAACTCTTTTCCATTCTTCAAGTCTTACTATTCCTTATCTCTCATACATTTTTCCCGGATACGTGTTTTTTGTCTTTCCTTTCCCTCCTTCCCATTAAAAGTTTGTTCATGGAATTAGATAATAAGGCTTCACACGTATTATAAACCGGTTTTTTTCTCAAATGACAGATAAACAAGTTTGTAATCGAACTCTAAACTTTTTTCTGTCAGTTGCTTCTCTTCAATTTGTACAATAGTATGGAAACAACATGTATTTTTTCTTTAGTTTCTCGTGTACATTTTTCTGTAATAATATATGACATATATGTTTTTACATAAAAATGTGTTGATCTTTTCTAATCGGCAATGGGTTAATTCGACGGTGTAATAAAATGATTCCTGGGTAGTTGCTGATCTGGTAAGTCATACCATGGAATTTAATACAAGTCTGTGGTGAAAAAGGTTCATCAAAATCACCTGCACATGGTATAAATTTGAGTTCAAGGACACCCGGCAGAATGATTTGGTCGGATAGTGGTAATTCTGTGGCCACTGTCCTGTACAGGTATATTTACCAAAGTCCGTGGTCTTATGGGATTTTGAATTGTGAAATCTTGTAGGGACTGAAGGGAGATAGCTGAAATTGCCCCCTGGTATACCACACAATTAACCCATATCTTTAACAAAAATGTTTATCAATGTTCTATCGCTAAAAAATGTTTTTCCAGAGATTTTTTGTTTCCAGTATTTTTAAGAATTACTCCACCAATGAGCACCAAACATCTTTCAGACTTGCTCCCATAAAATAGCTAATTTTTGTAAAAATTTCAGCCCTATCTGTTTGGTAGTTTCCTCAAAACGTTGAACACATAATTTTTTCCAGTAATTTTTCTCTTCCAGTTTTCTCAGAAACTACTGAATTAATAAGCACAAAACTTCTAGGAAACTTGCATCAACATAAGTAAAGTTTATCGTGAAAATTTCAGCCTGATCCGTTTTATCATTTTCTCACAATCTTGGAAAAATGTTTTTTCCAGGAATTTTTTGTTTCCCAGTTTTCTTGGAAACTAATTAACCGATAGATAAAAAACTTCACTCGGACTTGCTCCAATATAAGAACTATCTCTGTTAAAAATTTAAGCTCTATCCAATTGGTAGTTTTTTCAGAACCGTGAATACAAAATTCTGGGAGATACATATATATATATATAATTAGTTCAGAATTTTAGTGAATCAATCTCTATATCACTATCATCAGGATGACAGCATAGAATCTATCTGAGTCCTCCAATAATGTTAAGTTTGAGGAATCTGGAAATCTACTTCCATTTTTTAGCACCTCATACAACTAAGTTAACCTGCTGAAAGTTAGAATAATGCTCACTTTTACTCGTAACCTAATTCATTTCTGCAGTCGTATATTGAGGTGCATTTTACTGAAATGCCAAATCTAAATTTTTGGAATCAATTTTTTATTGAATTTTCCCCTGTTTTGTCCATGAGAGGGATAATTTGGATATTTTAATTGCACTCTATTTATTTTCTGGATTTTATACTTTTTGTACTTTTAAAAACCACAAAATGAATGTAGCTGAAATTTTAGCGAATAATAATGCGCGTGTAGAAACAGGTCGGATAAGTGTTTGATAGGTGTTGGTTTGGCAGTTTCCGTGAAAAATGGAAAACAGATAATCGCTGGAAAAATGGTATTTTCAAGAATTTTGAGAAAACCACAAAAAGCGATAAGAGAAAAAATGTTTACGAGAGATAGTTACTCGTTATAAAGTAGCCAGTAGCAGATGTGACGGGGGTTTGGAGTCTATTGATAATGTACACCAAAAGAATGCTGGAGAACATACAGAGGTTGTCTGTGTTGCTTGAAGTATCGCTTTTCAAATTTACGGCGCAAGAAGTTACGAGCGTCTTTTCTGCATTGCGTTTATTAGCAATTTTTAGTTAACGTGCAATGGGCTAAGATATCGAGAAGCACTTCTTCCGATTCTATTTCAGAAGACAGGGCATTTTTGAATCGATCAAATTGGAGGCAGGATGTATTCGAGAATTATTGTCTATTAATAAAAAGATATTCATTATAAGGTGACTCGAGTGTTGATTTTGTTTTTGAAAATTATTTTGATAATTATTTTTTAAAGAACTTTTATTGCTGAGCTACATTTGGGTTATCTTTTGATTTCAAAATTTTTAATGCTGAATGAATTGGAAAACTGAATATTCTAGCGCAATGATGCTGCTCTTGAATTTTGTTTGTTTTATGTTTTCCTTTTTTTGGGTGTAGTCTCCTGCTCGTAAATTTGTACAAATCGTAATTTCAAACGAATGATAAATAAAACAGCCTGTTTTATAATATTTTATAACGGGCACTTCTCAAGTTGAAGAAATTTTCGTATTTTTATTGATTTCCTTAGAACTTTTAAAAATTTTCTAATTATTTTAGTTACGTAGGTACCTAAATATGTTTATTTTTCCGTACCTCCTTGTTTCGTCGCAGAGATTTCAGAATTTCTTCGATCAATAATCGTTACTAACTTCGTCGTAATAAATCAAATTGAAGTAAAATGATCCCCGGCTAACGTTCGTCTAGTAACAGGGAGTAACAGTTTAATAACTCTTCAAATTTCACATCCACATTCGAAAATTTGAATCAACTCGTCATGCATGAACCGTATCTTGTCTGTAGGTCGACAGTTCTTTACTTGATTACAGACTAAAAATCAATGGTGGTATGGGGAGGGGTTGAATCAAAATTACAATATTCGTACCTGGTTTTGGCCAAATTTGTTTAACAGGAGTAGAACCGCACGATGTGTACTCATTCGGATTTAATGCGCCATTTAAATTGATGAGTGTTGCGTTTGATATCATTGTCATTCCATGGTCGCTGAGAATGATGGTGTTGACCCGGTCGGATATATTGTATTCTCTCAAGCGTTGTAAGTAGTGTGACACGATTTCGTCTACTCGTTCCAAGGTTTTGGTCATATTATCGGAATAAGGTCCCTGGTAGTGTCCTGTTGAGTCGGGTTCTTCGAAGTACATGAGCACCAAATTCGCTGGTGTTTCGTCGTGTATGAGCCACGAAGTAGCCTTGTCCACTCGTTCCTTCCACGGCATTTTTGGCTCATATTTCTGCAGAAATGTCGGAAATATGTCGTGGTTGCCGAATTCTGACGATAACCACATCATGACGCCGCTATGTCTGCCTTCTCCACTGAGTTCATTTAATGTCTGCGCAACAAATATAACGTAATATATTTCACAAATCTAACGATCCACGATTTGGGAGTAAATTCATTCAAGGATTTTTTTCACACCTTCTAAGAAAAATGTCTCCTCATCCACAATTTGTTATTCGTTTAAGTATACTATATGTGCTGGGTGTCCGCATGTTTTAAAAGTCAAAACTTGTTGGGATGATTGTTTTGAAACAAAAAATGACATTTGTCAAGAAGTAGGTTAAGTAAGGCAGTTTATTCGGACCATCCCTGGTGTTTCCACCAACAATTATGAAGGCGTTTAAGATTTTCCTTCATTTAGTCATGTTGTGAAGAGAAATATTAATCTCCACATTTGGTGACTCAACTGACTTCTTCGCATTCCTAGGACGTAATTCATCTCATAATTTAAAAAAAAATTCCAAAGACCATTAGTAGGGAAAGAAAAAAAAAAAACTAGGGGAGCAGTACTTCGTTAGAAAATCCAGTTTCCTAATTTTCATTCATAATTAAAAAAATAAAACCTATATTCCAAAAACTTGAAAAAATTCTAAAAATAATATGGATAATGTGGGTGTGTGTATATGTAGATACACGTCACCACACAAATACCAATAGCGGTCGGTTGCGTGTATACGAAGTAGTATGTGTGCAGGCCGAGCCCAGTAAACAAGTATAGCTGCACAGATGAAATGTACAGCCATGAGCACCAAAATATAGTTCATGGGTTTTACCCCACTGGCCCGCTAGGTGGTTGACGAGTGTGTAATACACACTCGTTCATCAACAACCACCTGTCGCCACACCACTCTCCTCCTAGTAAGTTTCCAGAGAAACTTACAGTGACCTGCGACACCAGTCGAGTGTGGCGTGGCGTTCACTACAAAGTGGGGGACCGCTTTGTTGCTGCAGATGGACGTTTAAAACCGCTGGTTCGCAATGTGGTAGTTGCTTTCACTCTGCGCTTCAGAAGAGGAAGCCGTTCAATCTGTTTAACCGTCTTGAGCGGCGGGAATTCCCCAGAGGGGAGGCCAGCCAAGGAAGACGGTTGAGGACTGGGCAAAGGTCCCTTAGATTGAACGCGCTGTACAACTTTGGTGAATGTGCGGGTGTCAATCTGCGCATTGCCTAATTGTACAGCAGCCCGAGCGTGAGGCGGCGTCTCCAACGAGTACACGGTCTTCCTAGGCAAGGTCACAAAGACTCAAGAACGAGAGCTATGGACAAGGCAGCGTTGTACAAACTCAGAGCCCTAAGCCGCCACTCCAGGAGCAGGCTGGTACTGTCAAAGGGGCGCACCTTGACCCCTGCCAGCAGACTCCACCCTCTGCCTCAGCATTGATCGCTGTTGCAGTACTTGCAAAGGAGTACAGCTTGCACCCTCTTGTGCAGGTCCAACAGAGGTAGGCATCACGGATGATGCTGATACTTGATCGGATGTAGAGGATACAGGCGATGTCTGCTTCACCAATGGAGAGGTGGCAGTAGCCGTGGA
>WOFM01001291.1:0-10442 GCA_011428145.1 Ericerus pela
ACGCACTTGCACTTGACAGGCGTACCTACGACGAAACGACGCACTTGCACTTGACAGGCGTACCTACGACGAAACGACGCACTTGCACTTGACAGGCGTACCTACGACGAAACGACGCACTTGCACTTGACAGGCGTACCTACGACGAACCGAGTTCGACGAACGCGACAGTGTACCTACGACGAACCGAGTTCGACGAACGCGACAGGCGTACCTACGACGAACCGAGTTCGACGAACGCGACAGGCGTACCTACGACGAACCGAGTTCGACGAACGCGACAGGCGTACCTACGACGAACCGAGTTCGACGAACCCGACAGGCGTACATACGACGAACCGAGTTCGACGAACCGAGTTCGACGAACCCGACAGG
Organism: Ericerus pela; assembly: GCA_011428145.1. NCBI lineage: Eukaryota > Metazoa > Arthropoda > Insecta > Hemiptera > Coccidae > Ericerus > Ericerus pela. The sequence continues at coordinate 376 of WOFM01001291.1, forward strand.
CCTACCCACGACGAACCCGACAGGCCTACCCACGACGAACCGAGTTCGACGAACGCGACAGGCGTACCTACGACGAACCGAGTTCGACGAACCCGACAGGCGTACCTACGACGAACCGAGTTCGACGAACCCGACAGGCGTACCCACGACGAACCGAGTTCGACGAACCCGACAGGCGTACCCACGACGAACCGAGTTCGACGAACCCGACAGGCGTACCCACAGAACCGAGTTCGACGAACCCGACAGGCGTACCCACGACGAACCGAGTTCGACGAACCCGACAGGCGTACCCACGACGAACCGAGTTTGACGAACCCGACAGGCGTACCTACGACGAACCGAGTTTCGACGAACGCGACAGGCGTACCTACGACGAACCGAGTTCGACGAACCCGACAGGCGTACCTACGACGAACCGAGTTCGACGAACCCGACAGGCGTACCTACGACGAACCGAGTTCGACGAACCCGACAGGCGTACATACGACGAAACCGAGTTCGACGAACCGAGTTCGACGAACCCGACAGGCCTACCCACGACGAACCGAGTTCGACGAACGCGACAGGCGTACCCACGACGAAACGACGCACTTGCACTTGACAGGCGTACCCGACGAAACGACGCACTTGCACTTGACAGGCGTACCCACGACGAAACGACGCACTTGCACTTGACAGGCGTACCCACGACGAAACGACGCACTTGCACTTGACAGGCGTACCTACGACGAAACGACGCACTTGCACTTGACAGGCGTACCTACGACGAAACGACGCACTTGCACTTGACAGGCGTACCTACGACGAACCGAGTTCGACGAACGCGACAGGCGTACCTATGACGAACCGAGTTCGACGAACGCGACAGGCGTACCTACGACGAACCGAGTTCGACGAACGCGACAGGCGTACCTACGACGAACCGAGTTCGACGAACGCGACAGGCGTACCTACGACGAACCGAGTTCGACGAACCCGACAGGCGTAACTACGACGAAACCGAGTTCGACGAACCCGACAGGCGTTACGACGAACCGAGTTCGACGAACCGATTTCGACGAACCCGACAGGCCTACCCACGACGAACCGAGTTCGACGAACGCGACAGGCGTACCTAAGACGAACCGAGTTCGACGAACCCGACAGGCGTACCTACGACGAACCAAGTTCGACGAACCGAGTTCGACGAACCCGACAGGCGTACCCAACGACGCGAGTTCGACGAACCCGACAGGCGTACCCACGACGAACCGAGTTCGACGAAACCGACAGGCTACCCACAACGAACCGAGTTCGACGAACCCGACAGGCGTACCCACGACGAACCGAGTTTGACGAACCCGACAGGCGTACCCACGACGAACCGAGTTCGACGAACCCGACAGGCGTACCCACGACGAAACGACGCACTTGCACTTGACAGGAATAATACGACGAAACGACGCACTTGCACTTGACAGGCGTACCTACGACGAAACGACGCACTTGACAGGCGTACCTACGACGAAACGACGCACTTGCACTTGACAGGCGTACCTACGACGAAACGACGCACTTGCACTTGACAGGCGTACCTACGACTAAACGACGCACTTGCACTTGACAGGCGTACCTACGACGAAACGACGCACTTGCACTTGACAGGCGTACCTACGACGAAACGACGCACTTGCACTTGACAGGGTACCTACGACGAAACGACGCACTTGCACTTGACAGGCGTACCTACGACGAAACGCACTTGCACTTGACAGGCGTACCTACGACGAACGACGCACTTGCACTTGACAGGCGTACCTACGACGAAACGACGCACTTGCACTTGACAGGCGTACCTACGACGAACCGAGTTCGACGAACCCGACAGGCGTACATACGAACCGAGTTCGACGAACCGATTTCGACGAACCCGACAGGCCTACCCACGACGAACCGAGTTCGACGAACGCGACAGGCGTACCTAAGACGAACCGAGTTCGACGAACCCGACAGGCGTACCTACGACGAACCAAGTTCGACGAACCGAGTTCGACGAACCCGACAGGCGTACCCACGACGAACCGAGTTCGACGAACCCGACAGGCGTACCCACGACGAACCGAGTTCGACGAAACCGACAGGCGTACCCACAACGAACCGAGTTCGACGAACCCGACAGGCGTACCCACGACGAACCGAGTTTGACGAACCCGACAGGCGTACCCACGACGAACCGAGTTCGACGAACCCGACAGGCGTACCCACGACGAAACGACGCACTTGCACTTGACAGGAATAACTACGACGAAACGACGCACTTGCACTTGACAGGCGTACCTACGACGAAACGACGCACTTGACAGGCGTACCTACGACGAAACGACGCACTTGCACTTGACAGGCGTACCTACGACGAAACGACGCACTTGCACTTGACAGGCGTACCTACGACTAAACGACGCACTTGCACTTGACAGGCGTACCTACGACGAAACGACGCACTTGCACTTGACAGGCCCTACCTACGACGAAACGACGCACTTGCACTTGACAGGCGTACCTACGACGAAACGACGCACTTGCACTTGACAGGCGTACCTACGACGAAACGACGCACTTGCACTAGACAGGCGTACCTACGACGAAACGACGCACTTGCACTTGACAGGCGTACCTACGACGAAACGACGCACTTGCACTTGACAGGCGTACCTACGACGAAACGACGCACTTGCACTTGACAGGCGTACCTACGACGAAACGACGCACTTGCACTTGACAGGCGTACCTACGACGAAACGACGCACTGCACTTGACAGGCGTACCTACGACGAAACGACGCACTTGCACTTGACAGGCGTACCTACGACGAAACGACGCACTTGCACTTGACAGGCGTACCTACGACGAACCGAGTTCGACGAACGCGACAGGTGTACCTACGACGAACCGAGTTCGACGAACGCGACAGGCTACCTACGACGAACCGAGTTGGACGAACGCGACAGGCGTACCTACGACGAACCGAGTTCGACGAAACGCGACAGGCTTACCTACGACGAACCGAGTTCGACGAACCCGACAGGCGTAACTACGACGAACCGAGTTCGACGAACCGAGTTCGACGAACCCGACAGGCGTACCCACGACGAACCGAGTTCGACGAACCGACAGGCGTACCCACACGAACCGAGTTCGACGAACCCGACAGGCGTACCACGACGACCGAGTTCGACGAACCCGACAGTGTACCACGACGAACCGATTTCGACGAACCCGACAGGCGTACCCACGACGAAACGACGCACTTGCACTTGAACGCGTACCCACGACGAAACGACTCACTTGCACTTGACAGGCGTACCCACGACGAAACGACGCACTTGCACTTGACAGGCGTACCTACGACGAAACGACGCACTTGCACTTGACAGGCGTACCTACGACGAAACGACGCACTTGCACTTGACAGGCGTACCTACGACGAAACGACGCACTTGCACTTGACAGGTACCTACGACGAAACGACGCACTTGCACTTGACAGGCGTACCTACGACGAACCGAGTTCGACGAACGCGACAGGTGTACCTACGACGAACCGAGTTCGACGAACGCGACAGGCGTACCTACGACGAACCGAGTTGGACGAACGCGACAGGCGTACCTACGACGAACCGAGTTCGACGAACGCGACAGGCTTACCTACGACGAACCGAGTTCGACGAACCCGACAGGCGTAACTACGACGAACCGAGTTCGACGAACCGAGTTCGACGAACCCGACAGGCGTACCCACGACGAACCGAGTTCGACGAACCCGACAGGCGTACCCACGACGAACCGAGTTCGACGAACCCGACAGGCGTACCCACGACGAACCGAGTTCGACGAACCCGACAGGTGTACACACGACGAACCGATTTCGACGAACCCGACAGGCGTACCCACGACGAAACGACGCACTTGCACTTGAAAGGCGTACCCACGACGAAACGACTCACTTGCACTTGACAGGCGTACCCACGACGAAACGACGCACTTGCACTTGACAGGCGTACCTACGACGAAACGACGCACTTGCACTTGACAGGCGTACCTACGACGAAACGACGCAGTTGCACTTGACAGGCGTACCTACGACGAAACGGCGCACTTGCACTTGACAGGCGTACCTACGACGAAACGACCACTTGCACTTGACAGGCGTACCTACGACGAAACGACGCAGTTGCACTTGACAGGCGTACCTACGACGAACAGAGTTCGACGAACGCGACAGGTTACCTACGACGAACCGAGTTCGACGAACGCGACAGGCGTACCTACGACGAACCGAGTTCGACGAACGCGACAGGCGTACCTACGACGAACCGAGTTCGACGAACGCGACAGGCGTACCTACGACGAACCGAGTTCGTCGAACGCGACAGGCGTACCTACGACGAACCGAGTTCGACGAACCCGACAGGCATACCTACGACGAACCGATTCGACGAACCGAGTTCGACGAACCCGACAGGCGTACCCACGACGAACCGAGTTCGACGAACCCGACAGGCGTACCCACGACGAACCCACAGGCGTACCCACGACGAACCCGACAGGCGTACCCACGACGAACCGAGTTCGACGAACCTGACAGGTGTGCACACGACGAACCGAGTTCGACGAACCCGACAGGCGTACCCACGGCGAAACGACGCACTTGCACTTGACAGGCGTACCCACGACGAAACGACGCACTTGCACTTGACAGGCGTACCCACGACGAAACGACGCACTTGCACTTTACAGGCGTACCCACGACGAAACGACGCACTTGCACTTTACAGGCGTACCACGACGAAACGACGCACTTGCACATGACAGGCGTACCCACGACGAAACGACGCACTTGCACTTGACAGGCGTACCTACGACGAAACGACGCACTTGCACTTGACAGGCGTACCTACGACGAAACGACGCACTTGCACTTGACAGGCGTACCTACGACGAAACGACGCACTTGCACTTGACAGGCGTACCTACGACGAACCGAGTTCGACGAACGCGACAGGCGTACCTACGACGAACCGAGTTCGACGAACGCGACAGGCGTACCTACGACGAACCGAGTTCGACGAACGCGACAGGCGTACCTACGACGAACCGAGTTCGACGAACCCGACAGGCGTACCTACGACGAACCGAGTTCGACGAACCCGACAGGCGTACCTACGACGAACCGAGTTCGACGAACCCGACAGGCGTACATACGACGAACCGAGTTCGACGAACCGAGTTCGACGAACCCGAAAGTCCTACCCACGACGAACCTAGTTCGACGAACGCGACAGGCGTACCTACGACGAACCGAGTTCGACGAACCCGACAGGCGTACCTACGACGAACCGAGTTCGACGAACCGAGTTCGACGAACCCGACAGGCGTACCCACGACGAACCGAGTTCGACGAAACCGACAGGCGTACCCACGACGAACCGAGTTCGACGAACCCGACAGCGTACCCACAACGAACCGAGTTCGACGAACCCGACAGGCGTACCCACGCGAACCGAGTTTGACGAACCCGACAGGCGTACCCACGACGAACCGAGTTCGACGAACCCGAAAGGCGTACCCACGACGAAACGACGCACTTGCACTTGACAGGAATAACTACGACGAAACGACGCACTTGCACTTGACTGGCGTACCTACGACGAAACGACGCACTTTCACTTGACAGGCGTACCTACGACGAAACGACGCACTTGACAGGCGTACCTACGACAAACGACGCACTTGCACTTGACAGGGTACCTACGACGAAACGACGCACTTGACAGGCGTACCTACGACGAAACACGCACTTGCACTTGACAGGCGTACCTACGACGAAACGACGCACTTGCACTTGACAGGCGTACCTACGACGAAACGACGCACTTGACAGGCGTACCTACGACGAAACGACGCACTTGCACTTGAAAGGCGTACCTACGACGAAACGACGCACTTGCACTTGACAGGCGTACCTACGACGAAACGACGCACTTGCACTTGAAAGGCGTACCTACGACGAAACGACGCACTTGCACTTGACAGGCGTACCTACGACGAAACGACGCACTTGCACTTGACAGGCGTACCTACGACGAAACGACGCACTTGAACTTGACAGGCGTACCTACGACGAAACGACGCACTGGCACTTGACAGGCGTACCTACGACGAAACGACGCACTTGAACTTGACAGGCGTACCTACGACGAAACGACGCACTTGCACTTGACAGGCGTACCTACGACGAAACGACGCACTTGCACTTGACAGGCGTACCTACGACGAAACGACGCACTTGCACTTGACAGGTACCTACGACGAACCGAGTTCGACGAACGCGCCAGGTGTACCTACGACGAACCGAGTTCGACGCACGCGACAGGCGTACCTACGACGAACCGAGTTCAACGAACGCGACAGGCGTACCTACGACGAACCGAGTTCGACGAACGCGACAGGCGTACCTACGACGAACCGAGTTCGACGAACCCGACAGGCGTACCTACGACGAACCGAGTTCGACGAACCGAGTTCGACGAACCCGACAGGCGTACCCACGACGAACCGAGTTCGACGAACCCGACAGGCGTACCCACGACGAACCGAGTTCGACGAACCCGACAGGCGTACCCACGACGAACCGAGTTCGACGAACCTGACAGGTGTACACACGACGAACCGAGTTCGACGAACCCGACAGGCGTACCACGACGAAACGACGCACTTGCACTTGACAGGCGTACCCACGACGAAACGACGCACTTGCACTTGACAGGCGTACCCACGACGAAACGACGCACTTGCACTTTACAGGCGTACCCACGACGAAACGACGCACTTGCACTTGACAGGCGTACCCACGACGAAACGACGCACTTGCACTTGACAGGCGTACCTACGACGAAACGACGCACTTGCACTTGACAGGCTTACCTACGACGAAACGACGCACTTGCACTTGACAGGCGTACCTACGACGAAACGACGCACTTGCACTTGACAGGCGTACCTACGACGAAACGACGCACTTGCACTTGACAGGCGTACCTACGACGAACCGAGTTCGACGAACGCGACAGGCGTACACGACGAACCGAGTTCGACGAACGCGACAGGCGTACCTACGACGAACCGAGTTCGACGAACGCGACAGGCGTACCTACGACGAACCGAGTTCGACGAACCCGACAGGCGTACCTACGACGAACCGAGTTCGACGAACCCGACAGGCGTACCTACGACGAACCGAGTTCGACGAACCCGACAGGCGTACATACGACGAACCGAGTTCGACGAACCGAGTTCGACGAACCCGACAGGCCTACCCACGAACCGAGTTCGACGAACGCGACAGCGTACCTACGACGAACCGAGTTCGACGAACCCGACAGGCGTACCACGACGAACCGAGTTCGACGAACCCGACAGGCGTACCCACGACGAAACGACGCACTTGCACTTGACAGGCGTACCCACGACGAAACGACGCACTTGCACTTGACAGGCGTACCCACGACGAAACGACGCACTTGCACTTTACAGGCGTACCCACGACGAAACGAAGCACTTGCACTTGACAGGCGTACCCACGACGAAACGACGCACTTGCACTTGACAGGCGTACCTACGACGAGACGACGCACTTGCACTTGACAGGCGTACCTACGACGAAACGACGCACTTGCACTTGACAGGCGTACCTACGACGAAACGACGCACTTGCACTTGACAGGCGTACCTACGACGAAACGACGCACTTGCACTTGACAGGCGTACCTACGACGAACCGAGTTCGACGAACGCGACAGGCGTACCTACGACGAACCGAGTTCGACGAACGCGACAGGCGTACCTACGACGAACCGAGTTCGACGAACGCGACAGGCGTACCTAACGAACCGAGTTCGACGAACGCGACAGGCGTACCTACGACGAACCGAGTTCGACGAACCCGACAGGCGTACATACGACGAACCGAGTTCGACGAACCGAGTTCGACGAACCCGACAGGCCTACCCACGACGAACCCGACAGGCCTACCCACGACGAACCGAGTTCGACGAACGCGACAGGCGTACCTACGACGAACCGAGTTCGACGAACCCGACAGGCGTACCTACGACGAACCGAGTTCGACGAACCCGACAGGCGTACCCACGACGAACCGAGTTCGACGAACCCGACAGGCGTACCCACGACGAACCGAGTTCGACGAACCCGACAGGCGTACCCACAACGAACCGAGTTCGACGAACCCGACAGGCGTACCCACGACGAACCTAGTTCGACGAACCCGACAGGCGTACCCACGACGAACCGAGTTTGACGAACCCGACAGGCGTACCTACGACGAACCGAGTTCGACGAACGCGACAGGCGTACCTACGACGAACCGAGTTCGACGAACCCGACAGGCGTACCTACGACGAACCGAGTTCGACGAACCCGACAGGCGTACCTACGACGAACCGAGTTCGACGAACCGACAGGCGTACATACGACGAACCGAGTTCGACGAACCGAGTTCGACGAACCCGACAGGCCTACCCACGACGAACCGAGTTCGACGAACGCGACAGGCGTACCTACGACGAACCGAGTTCGACGAACGCGACAGGCGTACCTACGACGAACCGAGTTCGACGAACCCGACAGGCGTACCTACGACGAACCGAGTTCGACGAACCGAGTTCGACGAACCCGACAGGCGTACCCACGACGAACCGAGTTCGACGAACCCGACAGGCGTACCCACGACGAACCGAGTTCGACGAACCCGACAGGCGTACCCACAACGAACCGAGTTCGACGAACCCGACAGGCGTACCCACGACGAAACGACGCACTTGCACTTGACAGGAATAACTACGACGAAACGACGCACTTGCACTTGACAGGCGTACCTACGACGAAACGACGCACTTGCACTTGACAGGCGTACCTACGATGAAACGACGCACTTGCACTTGACAGGCGTACCTACGACGAAACGACGCACTTGCACTTGACAGGCATACCTACGACGAAACGACGCACTTGCACTTGACAGCAGTACCCTACGAGGAAAACGACGCACTTGACAGGCGTACCTACGACGAAACGACGCACTTGACAGGCGTACCTACGACGAAACGACGCACTTGCACTTGCACTTGACAGGCGTACCTACGACGAAAACGACGCACTTGCACTTGACAGCGTACCTACGACGAAACGACGCACTTGCACTTGACAGTCGTACCTACGACGAAACGACGCACTTGCATTTGACAGGCGTACCTACGACGAAACGACGCACTTGCACTTGACAGGCGTACCTACGACGAAACGACGCACTTGCACTTGACAGGCGGGCGTACCTACGACGAAACGAGCACTTGCACTTGACAGGCGGGCGTACCTACGACGAAACGACGCACTTGCGATTGACAGGCGTACCTACGACGAAACGACGCACTTGCGATTGACAGGCGTACCTACGACGAAACGACGCACTTGCGATTGACAGGCGTACCTACGACGAAACGACGCACTTGCGATTGACAGGCGTACCTACGACGAAACGACGCACTTGCACTTGACAGGCGTACCTACGACGAAACGACGCACTTGCACTTGACAGGCGTACCTACGACGAAACGACGCACTTGCACTTGACAGGCGTACCTACGACGAAACGACGCACTTGCACTTGACAGACGTACCTACGACGAACCGAGTTCGACGAACGCGACAGGCGTACCTACGACGAACCGAGTTCGACGAACGCGACAGGCGTACCTACGACGAACCGAGTTCGACGAACGCGACAGGCGTACCTACGACGAACCGAGTTCGACGAACCCGACAGGCGTACCCACGACGAACCGAGTTCGACGAACCCGACAGGCGTACCCACGACGAACCGAGTTCGACGAACCCGACAGGCGTACCCACGACGAACCGAGTTTCGACGAACCCGACAGGCGTACCCACGACGAACCGATTCGACGAACCCGACAGGCGTACACCACGACGAACCGAGTTCGACGAAAC
>WOFM01001292.1:0-10073 GCA_011428145.1 Ericerus pela
TCTAATTTGTCTCGACAATCGTTAACGTATATTATCGTTTCTCTTTTGTTTGTTGCGTTCGATTGTAAATCATAATTATAAGAACTCGATCGCCTCGTTAATACATACCTAAAATTTTTTTTTCTTTACGTTTTGTCTACTTTTGTTATTGTAACTCACCTTATTAGTCTCGGTGTGCTCGTTCTTTGTTTGACTTTTTCTTTAAATATATTAATCTTTCTTGAATAAGTTTAAAATGTTTTAATCAACGGACCAACCTTTTATTAACATATATCTTTTCAGCTAAGTTACCAAATGTCCGAAGGCTGCGGGTGATCCCTCGTTTCGAAATTTGGGGGGGGGGAGTTGTGACATCTGAATTACCCGTAGCCTTCCCTTCACGTCACCATCGACTGTAACTAGTATTACGATAGGGAACGGCTCACGAACTCTTAAGTTTGTAATATGATAAGGATAAACCAGAATACGCCGATTCCCCATCGGGAATAAATTCCCGAAATATAAAAACATAAAACACGTCGACAGATGAGTATTTAACGATATGGTGACGTGTAATAATAAGATATCGATCATCGGTGAACTATCTCTAATCTCTTTGACTGTTCACGTTTTAGGCTAATAGTGAACAGTCAGTCTCGTTTTAGACGTGATCGTTTTTAGTCCGCCGTGAATACGAAATATTATTCACGGCAAATACAGCTCTTTATACGGCAGCAAGCCACCAATTTATTGTTTTCACCGATATTTTCGAATGTGAACCAGTAGTAGAAATTAAATAACTCGCGATATTATTCTTTCGAACTTAAACGAATAATCGATCGAGATTTGATGGTTCACCGAACTTCGAGAACCATGAGGCGATGTGAAGAATAACCTGCACGACCTGATTGTAGTTACCATAACTGTAAGTAATTTTTCAATTGTAATAAAGTATACACTGTGATAATGGGTCGGCCAACTTATTTAATTCCACATACGTAAATTCGCCCGATATACTTCGTAGGCCTTGGGAGCTATCGCTGGTAGGCTGGTGGCCTAACTGTTTGAGCTGGTTTGTGGTTTCGACTCTACGATTGATCGAGACTTATTGATATACTTCGAATCGTGATATCATTCCCCATACTCGGGATGTACGTTCGTTTTCGGACGTCACATGATATAGGTATGTTTATTCGGGGAGGAAAATATTTTGAAATTTTGAATTTATATTAGTCGACCAGTTTTACAGCAAAAATCATAGGGCTACGGGAAAATTTTTATTCATTGTTTACATTTTTCTTACGTCAATTTTTCACTCTTATTATTATTACTCTTATCATATACCACCTCTTTCCACCATTTTATCTCCTCATTTAAATTTTATCGTTTTATTCATAGTCTACGTAATTTTTAATTCTCGGACACCACATATATTCCATTGTCCCTCCTACCCGCCTCTTCATCATAATTATCTAAAACACGAACGTACCTTTTTCAAACCTCTTCCCTCCTACCCACGCCTCCCTATCTCGTCGACGAACGAAAATATAAAACTCGGACACCCTGTATGTGCGCCAGAATCGGCATTTTATACCTTCTAAAAGTCCCAAATGCTTCTTTCCTATTGAACTGTTTCGCTGAATATAGACTTTGACAAGGAATTTCAGCTCACGTAATTTGTTGACTTATCAGATGGGGGAACAATTCATACTTCATTAATAGAACTGTATGTTCCTGGTGGGTGGATTAGCGACTCAACGGTATATTCATATGGCATGAGCAAGGCCAGCCAATTTTGGATACATTGAAATTTATTTTCTGTTATTTTCATATGGTGCATGGAAATGTGAATCGCCTTTGTATGGTACATTCATTATGAAATTTGTCAATAAACTGGAGGGCTATTTCTTTACAGATAGGGGTTAAATTTAGTATAAGACGTGTGTACTTTGGGTCCATATATAGGTCAGGTTCAAAGATTGGCTTAATACCCATCAGTTTCTGAATTACAGCTACTTGAAACTTTCATATACATATAACCATCATTCACAATCCTTCAGCATCTCAGCTGTGGTTCTGAAGGTAAATTTTTGTGGAAATGTTTTTGGTTGGAAATTGTATGAGTAATGTTTCCTATAAACACTTTTTTCTGAGGAAACACCTTAAGTTCATGCTAAATTGTAAAAAAAGAAAACTGTCAAGTATTTTGAGCCCCAGTAAAGATGGCAAGGGGATCGGGGTTGTAACTTTTTACCACATACTCTCGGATGGGTCTCAAAAATTTTCCATTAATAAAACATGTGCTGGAAATTTTTTCTCTCTCCAGTGGATTTTCATATAATTCTCCTGGGCTGAAATGAAATTGAGGTTAGTTACATTTTTTAATAAAGACTGAAACAATACCAAGATATATTTGAAACAAGCAGAACAATGAAGGATGAACAGTGTTATAAAAAAATTAATTCATTTATCGGAGTTGATTACGTTACGATAATAAATTTTATTCTTCTTATTATTATCATTTAAAATAAAAAAAAGATACCATGGGAGAAGGGCAGGCACCCACAAATATCAACGTGCGCATGTATTTTCCTAGAGGTATACTCATTCAGTTAGGCCATTAAAAACCTCCTCTAAAGCTACGGGAGTTCCAGTAATTGTATTCACTCAATTTTGAATAAGCCCTGTATTGTTTATTCGCTGATCTGTTGATAGCATCCTCATGGTTTTTCTGCGCTTGCTTCCAGTTTGAATTAGCAGTTTCCGTCTTTTCCTTAAACTCCCTATCTGCCTTTGCCAATGCGTTTTCTCTTGCTACAGCATCATTCATTTCAGCAGCCTCTCTTTCAGCTGCCTCTTTGTCTTCACGTGCTTTTTTCAAATCATTCTTATATTTAATTTCAGCTTCTCTCCTTATTGCATAAGATTTCAAGGCTGCCTGGATATATTGTTGATCTGCATCTTCAAATGTTGAAATACTGAGGATTACTTGTACCTATGAAACAGAAAAAAGAAATATATACCAAAATTTTCATTACGAAAGCAAATATTTCAAATATTCAGTTAGTTAACGGATGTTCAGAGAAATAATAGCAGCCTTAAACACTAATTAGTATTATATTTGGTTGGATTGAAATATTTTTAGGAAGAAATCAGTCTCATCTCTGGGAATAAATGTCAGCTTCATAAATTTTGTGGAATACCTTGTTGTGAGAAATATTCATATGTAGAAGGTATTCTACAGGTTTACATGTTCTGCCACTTCGTACATAGTAAGTATGGGAGAGCCAAATCCTCGGCAAACACTGGCAATTAAGTAGCCAGTTTTGAGAGTTTATATACTGGATTTAGTACACACTCAGACACACATACGTACATATATGTATGGTATTATGTCATCAGTTGCGTCGTTTCTTGCCTGTGTCAAAATGATAGGAAACAACACAACGCATTTGGTACGGGTCTGTGACATCACTGAGATTGTTGTTGGGTAATTGATCATGGCCAGTACAATGTATCTTACCTGTATGTACGTACAGGTACAAACATACAAACGTACAAGTGTGTTTATTGTTTAAGGTCTTAGAGACAAATATATTCCAGCTTTTTGGTGGCAACTGTCATCAAGAGGTGTGACCCCCTAATACCTCAAACAAGTATAATCCCCACAACTTTTTAAATAATTTTCAATGGCCATCCGTTGTAAGTCAGCAAGAGGCTAGAGTTTAAAAAAAAGAGTTTGGAGAGAAAATACTCTTCCTGACTTTCATGAACATGTAGGTATTATTTTCAAGTATGGCCTTTTCAATTCATCACTTCGTTTGCTCAAAATTAAGGCAATACCTTCAGTCTTTACAAAAAGGTACTGTGATTCCCTTCATTCAGCGATGAAAGCTGCCTTCTGAAATATTTTGTATAATATGTGAACAAAAAGGCAATGTTTATGCTGGTTTGGGTGTGTGAAAAGTAGCTCTTATCAATTAATGAATGCACCTCCATATAAAAATGTGAAACATCTTTTTATATGGAAACTCATTCACTTTTCATCAAGGTAAAGGTTAGGTACACTACCTGAATGAAAAGTTAAATCGTCCAAAATGAGGAGATTGATATTTTGTTCCATTCTTTATAATTTTTGAAAAAGACTAATCAATATGAAAGAATTTTAAAGGTGCGTAGCTTTCTGATAATTAATTATATAAAATATGTTCCTCAAAAATGTTCAAAAGTGAGTTTACATATCTCAGGAATTGCTCATTTGCTGTTCTCATTTTACAAACTTCCCCCACATGTAAATCTTCACTTTTGAACCTTGGTGTGTAATATACTATCATGCCTCATTTTCTATCTTTCAAACACACTTATATTCTATTAGTGGCGACTCCTGCCAGTCAGCCCCCTTCATTGATGTTTTTCTTTTGGCATCAGAATAAATATTATATTTCTTCTTCCTTTTTCTCCCTCTCTCATAAATATTAATTCACCATTCATAATTTTCTTCAACTTCTTTCCAAAAAAACACCGAAAAAATAAAGGTTTATAATTGCTAAAATTGTATAGGCTTGATAATTTTACACACTTGACTTTTCTCTATTTTCATTGGCCTCAGCAGGTGGAACAATTATTTTTTAATAAATAATAAATAAATTGTATTGATGAATATCCAGTTATTATTTTCAGAATCATAGCTTTCTCATATTAGCCAAAAAAAAAAAAAAAAATGGGGCTCAAGAATTTTCAGATCTTCTCTTTTGGCATCAAGAAATACAGAAAAAACGTTATTTTATGATAAAGTAGATAGGTAACTTAAACAACTAATCTGTTTAATGCTTTAAACAGTGCCAAACCATTAATAATATTCTGCTGCGGCAATATTCGGAATATCTGTAATTTGACTTCCTAATTAATAGTGTTTCGAAAAGTAAAATAGTTTGAAAAGATTGATTTGGCCACAGCTGGATGTCATTATAGAGTTCATAAGATTTGAGCCCATTTAAAAAACTGAATAGATTTATTAACATTATTTTCAAAGAAATATTCCGGTTTAATATTAACGGTTCAATGAAACACAATACCTTTATACATTTGCGTATATTTTTTGCTAATTATGGAAATATTTGAGAAGCTGTGGAGGCCTTGAACGTACCTATAATGACTTGTGGGCTTTAATAGCGTATACAATCGGGAAAAAATTGTAAAAATAATATGAGAGGTTATGGAGACTTTGAAATGAAACTTGGTACTTACAGTGTTGAGGGCTTTAATATCGTGTAAACTACGGTAAAAATTGCAAAAATAGTTTTGGATAGATAGGCTTCGAAAGTAAACACTTTATGTTTTCCTACAAAAGACTCACAAAAATTGAAAGATTTCAGGCTGAAATTTTCATAGTAGGGGATTATTAATGATTAGTTTGGTACTTATATTGAGTATTTAAGGTAAGCCACAAATTCTACATTTTTTAGGATACACATGCATTAAGTTTTAATCATTTAATCATTCAGATATTCATTCTATTTTTGATTTTTATTAATATACTATAAGCTTTTATTCTATTCACTATTGCAATTTTAAAATATATCAATACCGCCGCCAACCTTCCGCAATGAAATAATATTTATTTAGCACGAAGCTACGGTTAAAAAATAAAAAATAAATAAAAGGTAGTCTTTTAAAAACTCGTTTTTGACATAAACAGTTTTCTCTCAGTTGTTCCAAAGAGGTTAGAAATTTCTTGTTGTAACGCAGTTGCAACCTAAAAATTTTGTATTTTTGTAAATATTATCCTGATTAAATTATCATAAGATCATAAATTAATGATCTACAGTCAACAGGGAAGTCTTCTGAATCAGTCTAATCCAATAATCCCATTAGAATTTTGTTAAAATACCTGGGTTTTACATTTCTGTAAGTAATCAAAATCTAAATAATTCAAGAAGCCTAAATGTATGGCAAAATAAGGTAAGGAAAAGTAAATTTTTACAATGGTATTTTTTTGAATTGATAGATTCATATGAATATAATATATGCATAATAGATATTGCTTACCTCAAAGAAGAAGAGCAAAGTGAAAATTGAAAGCAAGGACTTCATTGTAAAAGAGCACAAACACATTACAATCTCGGTGTTGTATTTTGTTCATTTATATAATGCACATGTAGTCCATGTTATACCATGTGACCATATTTGCATGAATCATATCTATTAAGCTCTCATTGTATGTATCTGTCCTTGTTAATTTTGATTGTAATCATGAAAACGCTTCATTTCAAGATTGAAAACAGTTGTTAGAAATTAGTGAGAATGAGAAACAAATTAAGAAACACAAACAGACCTGGGGAAGTCTAAATATGCTTAACTTGCTATTGTTTATTATATCTGCTGGATAAAAAATTTAGATTTACTGCATTGTTTTTTGCAAAAGTATGTTCATTTAGGTATGCGATGAACAACTTCAGCCTTAATGAATTCTTTGGGAGAAAAAAATACAGTGATCCTTGGCATTCAATTTAAGTTTTTGAATATCAACCGACAATTTTTTCTCTTTCAAAGAACTATTCTACAATTTGAATATCACAAAATTTTATGACTAATGCTCAACACAACAAATATTAAATGTCTCATACTGTGGTATGCCAGATGGGGTGACTTTGTTCACTACAACCAAATCTATAAGACAAAACACAAAATCACACCTAAAACTTACCACAAGTAAAACATATGTAGATGATGAAATAACATACAGGAGTCCAATTTAATGCAGTTTGCAGTGCTGGATAGCTAGCCGTAAGGTCGTATTTGTATCACCAAAACCTCTGTATTTTTACCTTGTTTTTGAAGTTAAAATTAGGACTGGAAACAAGCTCTCTGTTTAGATGATTTACCTCATCATCGAAACTATTGTTCTGAAAGAATCATGACTTACCACTGATGATTGCCTGCAATACCTTCTTGGTAAGACATAATTTAGATAAAACTCATCATGTTTGTAACCAAAAACTGGCATGTATTAAGCATAAAAATATACATAAATTTAAAATGTACCATAAAATTACAAAAATACAGCTAGTTGATTGAATACGTAATTATGAAAAAGGTATTGACTAAATGATAAATTTATAAGAATGGTCGAACGTTCAAAGAATTTAATATCAGAACCGAGTCCATTAAAAAAACTAGACCTTCAAATTTTTGTCTTTCTCTACGATAGTTTGTTGTCAGTGGTAAAGCATCCACCATTATGTTTTATTTCATATGCTATAATGGGTAGTACAATTCCTGTACATATGCCTGTTAGTACTTCAATATACAATATTATTCTGTTTTAGAAAGTATCAATATTTGGCATGAAAAGGCATTTTATTGTGGAAACATGGTATTTTCCTTTTAGTTGACGTATTTTCATTTCTTATATTGTGCCAAATTTGATACCTAAATAAAAGAATCAGACTTTCGACAAAATCACATTTAAACTCAGTTGAATAAAATGCTTCAAATTTAAGCGTTCAGTTTTTAGTGTTCTTTAAGAAATATCTTGGATACCTTTCAGTCATTTGCTTCTTGAAACTATCTCTTATAAAAAATATACGAAGACTTAAAACGAAAAGTTAAATAAAAAATCTAACACAAGTCCAAACATCCATTTAACTTGTTCTATGACAAGATTAAAGAAAAACAACAAAGAATGAATCCAATGGTATAAGCAGCCGTCTACCTCATTGTCAAAACTTATAACAGCATCTTAAATGACGTATTTCCTTAATTGAAATATGAATTTACCCGACTATAAGATACGTACAGTAACGTTTTCATTGTTTCCAGATCTGTTTGTCGAGGGAAAAATTCAATCCAATTTTTTTTCTTTTGAAAATTCGTGAAGAAATAATGGGTTACAGTCAATTATACAAAATTATTTTTTAATATACTACCGCAATTGTTCTTTCCAGGTCAGTTATTCATTAACCAACTTAGAAAAAAGGAGGAGAGTAGCGCTGCATTTAGGCATGGGCAGAGAGGGCAGTAGCCCATGGTGGCAAAATTTCAGGGGCCTCAAATTTTTGGACGACCCATTTAAGAAAAATTAAGTAGGCAACAGCCGAGCCCGTATACATTTGGACGAAAACATGGATAAAGAACTTTTCCATTTTATGTAACACATATCAGATAAAAAAGAAGAATTTCAAGGCATTTCAATTTTGGAACTATTCCAATGGTTTTCAGATATGAAACTCGGAAGTGTGTATCCTTATGTAGACGTGATTTTTAGACTGGCATTATGTACACCTGTAACAAATTGCTCTGCAGAAAGAAGTTTCTCTGCGCTGAAAAGAATTAAAAATTACCTTCGTTCTTCAGTTTTGCAGGATAGGCTGCGACATATCTTTATCCTGCACATCCAGTCTACAATATTAAAAATATTGCATTGGGCGATGTAATCAATAAATTTTGCTAAGTCAAAGCAATAAAACGATTATTCAAAATTTAAAATTGTAATCAAAGTAATAATGTTTTTTTTTTTTTAAATTTTTAATTACCTATATTTAGAATTTTTTTTTTTAATTTTTAATCAAACTTACAAGTTTGGGTTTGTATAAAAATAAAGGTTTTTTAACAAAAATATACTGCATGAAAATTTTTCATAACTTTTTTTTTGGGTGGGGCGCACAAAAATTGATTGCCCACAGGCGGCAAAATCCTAAATGCGTCTCTGGAGGAGAGTGTACGTAGGTAATTAAATTTGTGAGATATACTGTATGCATATGAATGATGTTAATGAATAATTATGTAGGTACCTATACAACTATGTAATACTATTCAGACTGATTTCTGAAAATTGTATCCTCATTGCGACATCTGTATCTACATCAGTTCTCACAAGTCACAACACCTTTCCTTGTATTTTCAACAGACTTCAAAAAAAGAGAAGGTTATCAATTCAATCCATATACGCATATGTTTCATTATAAAAAAATTTTTTAATTTTTGTTTCAGCATAATCTCTCAACCTGTATAATGATAAACTTGTGTTTAAATTATCATTTTTTTTTTTTGGAATTTTGGAATTGATAAGGGCCTATGGTTTTGGATTTATTTTTAAATAAAAAAAAAAACAATTAGTTTTAAAGTATTATTGCCATCAGTACTAGAAATGAAAAACAATTCAAAACATATTTTCATCATAAAATCTAAGAAACTTCAAAAATAAAAAACAAATAGGTAATAATCTTTTGAAAAGAATAAAATAATCCTTTAAAAAATTCCCTATCAAATTTACACACAGAGAAATGTAATTATGTCAGTTTACTTCTCTACATGCTCAACTTGGTTAAAATGCCTGAGATATCTGTTATATTTGTTTGAAAATTGTCCACTAAAATTGTTATTGGCCATTTAGGATTCAATGTTTGTTTGAACTTTCAACAAAATTTAGGTGAAGTTATATAAAATTTTGATTTTTGACACATAATGTTTCCACTTTCAATTATTAAAATGTATCTTCTATAATTATTGTGATACAATATTTAACGTTATTGGAATTCAGTTTTTTTTTACAATAATGAATCGCTAAAGAAAATTAAAATTTAAAAAATTTTTAGGGTATGGTAAAGGTATTTCGAAAGAAGGCAGACTGAAAGACGAGTTTGTTAAGGGTTCCAGTAGAATCAGAGAGTTGAGAGTAAAGTAGCCTGTTAATGGCTGTGATAAGTGTCTACATTACCATACTAAACAATCCCAGAGCTGCTACTTGATTTATTAGGAGTACTTCATCAATAGCGATACATGATGCATCCATTATTATTGGAAATCGGAGAGGACTGCGGAACAGCTTGATAAAAGAATAAAACATTTGCTCCAATGATTAAAAACTATACCTTCCTATTCACTAAACAAATTTTGGGATGGAAAATTTAACTGATAGTGTGAGATAGTTAAAGCATCTCATCGGCACAATAAGCTCAGTTCATATGTATTTGATATCTTCCTAAGTCATGATTGCATATGTAATTATTGAAAATCATTGAGGAGAAAAATTAATCGAAGATGATCCATTATCCTCAATATTTTCAAGTAAGATAAATCAATTTTGTACACGT
>WOFM01001293.1:0-17285 GCA_011428145.1 Ericerus pela
TCATATAGACCTATTTAGTTTTAATACATTATTGTGTTTATCAACCTGCGTTTCAATACCTTCAGGTATCTCGAGGTATACATCCTCCGAAAGAACACCGTTCAGGAACGCACTACAAATATCTATTTGTTCTATATAAAATTTTAATTTGTTACTGACAGCCAAGAGGGTCCTCACAGTCGAAAGTTTCGCCACTGGCGCATATACTTCATTAAAATTGAAGCCTTTCTTCTGCTGACAGCCTCTGGCAACTAACCTAGCTTTATATAAAACATTATTTTCATTATCATATTTTTTATTAAATATCCAACGACACGTGATGGTAGGGGCGTCCTTTGGACGTTTGGTCACCTTCCAAGTCTGATTGGAGTTCAGGGCACTTATTTCAGATGAAATGGCCTCCTTCCACATCAGACTATCAGGTGCTACACTCGCCTCCTCAAACGTCAAAGGAATGCCATCCTCAGCCAGGTATATATTTCCTGCTGCTTGATCACGTGTAGTCGCCTCCTGTGAAAGACAATCTAAATTTAAATCACCATCAACTTCAATATTTTCCAAGTTGGATTCAGTGACTTCTTTAAATAACTCATCATTTTTAGTATATTTATTATGTTCAGGATTACTTATTGCACCTTCGAAGAACTCAACATCACGTGACAGACGTATCTCCTTAGTACTTAAGTCTAACAACCTGTAGCCGCATGGTGAATAACCTACCATTACAAGCTTTTCACTTTTATTCTTAAATTTATCAGAGTCATGTTTGAATGACAACATATATGCGTCGCATCCAAACGTTTTTAATTTATTATAATTGTATTTCTCACCAAACCATCTCTCAAATGGAATAAAATCTTTATTTGTGGGGCATCTGTTTATGATATAGGTGGAGCACAATATGGCTTCCGACCAAAATATCTTTCCAAGACCACTCTCAAACAACAGTGTCCTTGCCCTCTCGCACAGTGTCCTGTTCATTCTCTCAGCTTTTCCATTCTGCTGAGGACAACCACCAACAGTAGGTTCAACCACAATTCCCTTCTCAGTACAATATGACTGGAAGGTGGTATTCAAGTACTCTGTGCCGCGATCACAACGGAGTCTCTTTACGTTATAGCCAAACTTATTCGAGACCATCTCGTGATATTCTTTAAATTTTGTAAAAGCTTCTGTCTTGTTCGCCAGCAAGTAAACACAACAAAAATTTGAGTAATCGTCGATAAAGGTCATGAAATACTTAGCTCCTTTATATGCAGGAGGGTTAATAGGTCCACAGAGATCAGTATGAACCAACTCCAATGGCTTACTTGTTTTTCTTTCATGCCTTTGGAATGGTTTTCGACTCTGTTTCCCCATAACACAGGGCTCACACAGCAATCTGCGATTGGAGTCAACATTGGGTATCAAACCCCTACTCGACAACAATCGAACATCGTTCACATTTAAATGAGCAAGTCGTTTATGCCACACGAACAGTGGGCTCAACTCATCCCCCAACGTCAGATTACACGATTGACTTGACATTTTTACAAAGTCAATTGTGTACAAATCCGAGTCTACGCTAACACCAGTGGTAACTACTTTTCCACTGCAGCGTTGGATGATCTCAACAGACTCTTCCTTGAACAAAGTGTCAAATCCCGACCTGCTCATTCGTTTAACCGAAAGCAGATTCTGTGGCAGCTCCCGAGCATACCTTACATTTTTTAACTCGATTACGATTCCATTTAAAAGTTTTAATTTTACAGTACCCCACCGACGTGACAGACAGAGAGACACCCTTCTTCGCAACACAGATACTATGCGGTCTGATCAAATCTATATAATCACTGAACAAATTTATATCATTAATAATGTGAATTGTGCATCCACTGTCAACTATAAATGTGGTTATCAAATTTAAATTTTCTTTTGCATTGCAAGAGTCATTAATTTTTTTATTATCGTCATTATTCAACGTGAAGCTGTAACCCACTTCAGAGCAAACGTCATTAGCATTAAAATTTTCATTGCACATCTGTGCCGAGCTCCTATTACTGTTATTATTATTTGAACTTTGGTCATTAATTCGATTTTCACTATTATTATTACTATTATTACAACTATTATTATTGTTACGATTTTTGGAATAACAATTTCGGGCTATGTGCCCTATTTTGTTGCAATAGTGACATTTTACATTCGAATGTCCACCGTCAGTATTATTATTACGACCACGTCCATTAAAATTATTACTATTATTATTATTATTTGAGCTCGAATTTTGATTAATTATTAAAATTATTATTTCCGCCTCGACTAAAACCACGACTATTATTATTATTTCGAGATCGACCACGATTAAAACGATTTCCTTTACTATTATTCCCAAAATTTCGTCCAACATTATTGAATCACCAAAATAAATGTTCTCCTCACCAGTGGCACCCACTGATGAAGGTTTTAGAGATGTAGTGTTCAGAGTGTTACCTCGAACTGCCGATTTGCTATCAGACGATAGCTCACGCTGGAAGTTATTCAATTTCATGAAAACACCATCCCAGGTGACGACTTCTGCATCTTCGATTACAACCTTAATTGGACGAAATTCCGCAGGTAATGACCTCAGCAATACCAAAATAAACTGTTTCGTGGTCGTTAAATCTCCTAATTCAGTCAAACGTCTACAACGAGAACGAAAATCCAACAAATATTTATGCAAATCATACCAGACACATACCGTTTTGCGTACAAATCACCTCGTAAATCCATCAGCGTCTGGTCATTGCCGTTGTCGATGAGGTTCGTGAGGACATGAAACATCTCCTTCGCCGTCGTGTACGTCTGGATCATCTCAAGGTACTCGTCAGTCACGTTGTTAGCTATCAGGAACATCGCCTTCGCGTTCTCCTTGGACCAAGCATCTCCCCTGTTACGAACAGTCGGCAAAGAATCGATTATAATATTAGTTAACGACTCCTTTGCCAACAACAGTTCCATCCGGAACTTCCATGTGCGGCCATTCTGCCCATTGAACGGCTCGATCATGTTCTTCTTTCGCGCTTCCATCTCGTTGACAGGTACGAACGATCAGTTACACCGCAAACAGCGATTTTCAGCAACTTTCAGACACGTCGACCAACAATTCAACACGAACGAGATCACAGGAACATCGAACAGAGAACATATCAAACAATCGAAAAACAATTAGCAGGCATGATACTACTTGGGTGTGGCGAGCAGGATCCGACAGCACAACATTGACGAACTATGACAATGGCGACCACGTTGACATCCAGGTATCTGGGCCCATAACCTGTGAGAAATGAGGAAGAAATCAACGGATCGCGACGACTAAAAACCTATGAAACGAACCTAAACTAAAAACGACATCGAACTGAGACTAGACACACATATTACGAACACATAAATAAAGACACAAGATTCACTAATTACGAACTTTTTATTTCCACATTAGAGTAGTGGAGTTGTTAACAACATGAATAACAAATGCGACTAGAGGCGTATGATTACAAAATATCACAGTCAGGTACAAAACACTAAAAATCACAGATCACAAAATATATAAACAGTGTTGCCACCACAAATGATATGTGAGAATAATAGTCACGAGTATAATTTAATTTGCTATAATTCTCACACTATGGAACTAGCACAATGGGCAACAAATGACGAAAACTTACAATCATTATTTACTACAAAAAACGCAATTCAAAACCCCCAGTTAAGATATTAGGAATTCAATGGGATTATAGCAAAGACATACTCTATTTACAACCCAAGATCAAAACACCCAGACCAACACACTAAAAGAACATTCGTCAGTAATTTCTCAGCAATATTCGACCCATTAGGTTGGTTTGCACCATTACTGGTTCCAGCAAAAGCCTTTGTACAAACCTTATGGGACCACAAACAAGAATGGGACACACCATTACCAACCTCTTTAATACCAATAGCAGAAAACATTATAACAGACATAAGCAAATGTAACAACATATGTTTCCAAAGAAAATTTTTTCAAAAACCATTTACACCAGAACAAGCAGAAATTCACGTATTTGTAGACGCCTCCGCAATAGCATACTCAGCAGTAGCATATTTAAGATAAAAAACAGACAACATACACACATTAAGATTCCTGATAGGCAAATGCAGACTAACTACCAGCAAAAACACACACAATACCAAAATTAGAACTAATAGCGGCAACACTCGGAGCATGACTCATTAAATTCCTTAGAGAAACATTACAAATATCACATAACAAACAATCCTTCTTATGGTCTGATAGTAAATGCGTACTCATATGGCTCACACAAAGGAAAATCTTACCTCCTTTACACAAAACAGAGTCAAAGAGATTATAACAATCCCAAACATACTATATCAATACGTACCAACCAAAGAAAACCCAGCATATAGGATCAAGAGGAGCAAACCTAACATCCCTAACACAATCGAAATGGT
Organism: Ericerus pela; assembly: GCA_011428145.1. Classification (NCBI taxonomy): domain Eukaryota; kingdom Metazoa; phylum Arthropoda; class Insecta; order Hemiptera; family Coccidae; genus Ericerus; species Ericerus pela. The sequence continues at coordinate 4,474 of WOFM01001293.1, forward strand.
TCACAGGAATAGAATGGCTAACGCAAGAAAAAACAAAATGGCCACAACCAGATTTACACACACTAAAAGATGAAATATCAGAAATCCAAACAGAAGACCAACATGAACAAACCTTCTGCACTATAGCAGAATCCTTACACGATTACGCCCAACCATACACTAACGAAACAATATTAAACAACACATATAATGACCACACATACACACGCAAACACAGACAAACACAGTCTAGAACATACAAAATCCCACATTACGAACAAATATCGAAAACAACGAACAACAACAAGACAAGTCCTGATAGACCATGAGGAAATAGTTGACAATACACCACAAGCACAACATTCATACCCACACTTAGATCACAAAGAAATAATCACAAATTCTACGTCACCAAACACGAACACACTCATCACGTATATATATGGAAAAAACTCAACACCATTTAACCTAGACATTCATAAATTCTTTTCGCTACAAAAATTAATCAAGACCTTCCAAATTACGATAAAAGCATTAAAACAGTTTAGAGAAAAAATAGCAAACAATAAATCCTCTACAATACCATACCTTCACACAATTACCAATTTTTTCAAATACTAACTATCTTCATCAATGCAGAACAAAAAAAATTGTAAACCCATTTTCCAACAATTACAACAAACAAACCCTCCTCCATACGCAATATTCAAAAAATTTCACATAAAATTAGACAAAGACAACATGCTCAGATTACATAACTACCTACCTCCACACACATTACATACACAAACTTATACACCATATCTATTACCCCCACAATCACACTTAACCAAATTAATAATATCATACATACACGAAAAAGGTTACCATAGCGGAACCAGATATACGGTCGCAAAATTTAGAAAAAACTTCTTCACACCAAGCATAAACAAACTAGTCATATCAACGATTCGAAAAAATTGCTATAAATGTAAAATTCATTCAAATAAACCCTATAAACAACCACCCTTTTCAACCATACCAGACTTTAGACTCAATGAAAATGCTCACCTGTTTACACACACCAGTGTCGATATATTCAGACCATTTTATACATATAACAAAATAATAACAAAACAATCACAACAGATTTCACCATCAACATCACCATCCAAAAGATGGATCCTCATATTCACCTGCCGCACTATACGAGCAGTATATTTAATACCTATCAAATCTTTACAAACAGAAGAAATTTGGTGTGCATTTCACTCATTTTTTGCAGACAGAGGAACACCCAAATTAATACTGTCTGACAACGCTGCACAATTCAGAGTCATCAACACAAACATAACAAACTTTTGGAACAACATAACAACAAAGTACAAAATTACTTATACGAAAATATCATACAATGGAAATTTATACCAGCTAAAGCCCCATGGTATGGAGGCACTTACAAACGCCTAATAGGCATTATCAAACAATCTTACTATAAGACTGTAGGACACCACCCCATATACATACACACATTTCACATTACTATCAAACAACTACAAATAATGATCAACGAAAGACCCTTATGCCCACAATCAGAAAACATCAACATACTCATACCTTACACCAGCCAACTTTCTTCACACAAACTTTCGACACACAATACTACAATCAGACAAACCAAACGTCAACCATACATCAACAGAAAAACATTTACAACATATATGGAAAATGGACCAGACATACCTAAAAAACTTATGGATATAATGGAAACAAAACTACCTCACATATCTTAGGGACAAACAACCACAACCGATACCAAATAAATACCACACAAATGATGATATACCAAAAATCGGAGACATAGTACACGTCATAGATGTCGCATCCACACCCAACAAACCACAACTTGCAGTAATTAAAGAATTACATAAATCTCCAGACCAAATTATAAGATCAGCCTCCATTATGTTTCCAAATGGAACACTCACCACCAGACCCCTTAAATATTTAGCACCACTAGAGTTAAATTCCCCAGACGCTTTACAACATACACACACAAAAGTAGTGGCCCAAAAAACATAACATCTATGAATTCATAAATAATTCGTAGCTCAGACCGTCTTTAGGAGAATCTACTCTGGGTAAACTTACAAACGAAACAAATCAAGTTTGCAACCAGAGGACCCACTGTGGAACCAATATAAAGATTGGAGAAGCAGGTGACACGTAACAAACCAACAAATATAAACACTAGCCAACCATCTTTTATCCTCACAGAAGAAAAAACGATGCAGTTGACGTGTTTATTAACAAACAATAATTATATAAAAATAATACATTTTATTCTTTTCACAGAATCACAAATATACTTGAAAGGAAGAGACAAACCAGAATTGAATAACATCAGAAGCATGACGCCGAACATAAATCGCCATACAAGAAACTAACTGTGATCATAGAACTTCAAACTGGAAACTAACTGTGATAATAGACCTTCAAACAACAGGAGAAGAAGGTAGATCTCAACATTTACCAATATATTAAATAGATTTAACAAATAAACGTTCCTTAAAGTCAAATTAAACATTCGATCAAAATATGTGATAACAAATGTTCCTAAACCTTATATATGTATTATTGTTTCCATAATTAATAAGCATTGTTATTTTTGTATATAAATAAACGATTTTATAATTTGTATATCTTGTTATTTATTTATTACTGATGTGAGGCGTACAGAATAAGGACCGAAAGAACTTGAGACTTTTTACTTTAACGAGATTTTATTAGCGTCTAAAATATAAATTACAACTGAAATATGAAATGGCGAAGCAACAGCGTTTTCGGATCGAGAATGGTAGGGGAAACACTTCGTGACAAGAGTGTACGTATGACATATATATATTTTTGTTCGTGATGATGATGAAGAAAGAGAGAAGGTGGGATTTCCGTTACAACACCCCCTGAAATTTTACCGATTGATTTCTTCATCATGTTTTATGCTGAAAGTGAACAAAAAAATTAAGTACAAAATAATATATGCATAATAATTTAAAAAAAATTGTAAAAATAAAAAAATAAAATATTGACATCGTATTATTTGAATATTATTATGGTAACTTTGGTTCCCAAAAAAAATTTTTTGCTGTGCTGTGCTTCGAGAATAAATAAAATAATTGCGTAAAATAAATAAATAAATGGTAACATGCATAGAATATGATATAAAAAATGGTATATATGTGAAAAGCAAAAAAAATATTAAAAATACAAAATTGGTAACATGCAAAAATATTAAAGGATTATAGGTAACATAATTCATTCATTGTATATTTTGATTAGAAAAAAAATCGGAAAAGGAATTCGAAAAAGAAAAAAAAATATTCACGTACACATATTACATTAAAGAAAAAGAAGAAAAGAATAGACGAAGTTATTTCCGATTACGAGTTCATTTAATTCAAAAGAACGTTACGTTCGTATTTTATCTTAAAAGTGTGACATGAAAAAGATTGTAGAATAATATACATTGCATCGCTTATTATCTTTCGTGTATTGCTATTGTATTTGAACTGGCGTTTAACATGTTTTTTGATAAGGCAACCTTCTTTCGATTTATCATAATTGCGGTCATGTAATGGGTTTAATCTTCATTGTGTTATTGTTAGAGGATTTCCTTTCATAAAATTGTGTGGGAATATTTCGTGTATTTCTCTCACGCTTGTTTGAAAATGTATAGGGTTTTTATTATTCGAATTGTAGGGTTTTTCTTGTTCGATTTTCTTGCTTTTTTCTTTGTTGCTAATTTCGAAAAGTTGAGCATTTATCTCTTGCAAGTATTTTCTAGTAAATGGTATTGTTAAGTACTCCTTTTTGCAATAATTGAAGGTTAATTTTTAAGCAATTATTTTCATGTTACTACTTATGTTTTTAGACTTGAGACGACTTGTATTTTGAAATGGAAAATTTCGAAACATATTATGATTTTGAAATAAATGAATTTTTTATTATATTATGTGTAAATATTTGTTTCCTTCAATACTTTAACAATTATATTTTCAAATTTTGAACGATCTAATGATTTTGTCAAAATGTCTGCTAACTGATTTTCGGAGCTCACAGTTCTAAAAAATATTATTATTTTTTCTTCAAATGCTTCCAAAATTGAATAGCATTTGATCATTAGAGCTCTCAATTTTTTCTGACTACCTCCTGAACATATTTTTTGGGTTGAAATATTATCTTCCATTACATCCACAATTAATTTTTCTCCAGAAATTTCGTAATTCATATATTTTATCACTTTTATGGTATCTAGTGTGTCGAAGACTGCAATTATTTCAGCCGCAGTACTCGATGATGCATGGATAGTTTGCTTGGAGCAATTCCATTCCACCAAGTCTAAATAAGAAAATAACATAAATCCAGTTATGGATTTCCCCTTTTTAAGATTATTTAATTCTATGTTGTGTCATCGACTTGGGGGGCATAAGAGGCGTGAATATAAGCTTGTATACCATCCCCTTTTGATCATATATATTTAATTTTTTGTTGTGGTATTAACATATCTAAATATTCTTTTAACATAATTTTTAGAGTATCGTTGGAGTTATTCTGAAAATGTGAGAAATAATTAACTGGGAATAATATATCCGGTCTTGTAAGTCTTGCTAAATATAGCAGTCCACCTATCATTGATCTGTATTCAGTGTCATTTCTACCATTTTCTATTTTATCTATTTTTAAACCTGTCTCCATAGGGGTGTTCGTATTTTTTAATTCCGAAATTCCAAATTTTTTCAACATTTTATTTATATGTTTGTATTATGAAAGTATTATTGTGTTGTTTTCGATATTTCTAACTATTTCTAGACCTACAAAAAATCTAGGATTATTTATTGAAATCTTTCTGCAATTCCTCATTTATTTTAGTTATGGATGATTGCGAATTCGATGCAATTAGTATGTCATCCACATAGGTCAAAAAATATTTTTTTTCTTCATTATTAATTATGGTGTAAAAACATCTGTCACTTTTTGTTTTAGTAAAGCCCATATCCCTTACTTTTGTATCTAACAGGTCGTACCACAACTTACTGGATGTCTTCAATCCATAAATCGATTTCTTTAACTCTAATACCTGATTCGAGTTAATATTTATTCCAACCTCATTACAATAATTTACTATTTTTGAATCGGTATATTCCTTGGCATTATCACATCTTATAGTTCCTATGGGGTATTCAGGAAATTTATTTTTCATAGATATTATAATATTTTTAAATTCATTTGTGACTTGGCTTTTATTAGCTATAGGCATTACAAATGTATACTTTCGAAAAGTGATCTATAAAAGTTAAAAATATTTTTGATTCGCCACAGAGGGCGTAAACGGACCCATAATGTCTGAGGACGCTATTTCCAATTTTTGAGTTGGCTTAGTTCTAATACCATTATGACCCAAACTCGAATTATTGGCAATACAACATATTTGGCAATTTACAAAATCCTCATCCCTAAAATTCAGATTTTCGGGAATGCCAACCGCTAAAGTTTTTAACTTTTGCAGATATCTGCCATTAAAGTGTCCAAGTTTCCTATGTATTATCAATTTTTTATTTATATTATTATTGTGGTGTTAATATCATTATTTTCATTATTTTCAATTATTATTTCATTATTTTCATTATTTTCACCCCCCTGGGGTGGTTCAATATTTATATCATCTTCTTGAATTTCTAATTCTACTGTAAAGTCATCCCATTCATCGTCTATATTTTGAGTGACGGGGGCACATATTATATTCGATTCATTATTATTAGTATCATCATTTATTATTTTATTTTCTTATTATTATCATTTGCAATATATATATATAAAATATTCCTTCTTGTTTTATTGCAGTTATAATTATTTCTGCATTCTCAATAAAATATATTCGCTATCTCTTTTTGTTGATCGATATTAATTAATCCTGTATTTGTAATTTTATGGCTGAAAATAATATCTAAATTCAGATCCGGCACATAATGAACATCGTTTAATTCTATCAATGACTGAATTTTATTGGAATTTTCAACTTTAATCACCATTCTTCCGATGTGAGTGGCATACAAAAAAGTGTTCCTTCCAGCACATTGCAATTTGACTGGAGTCACAAATTTTTTAACATCAACTAATTTATTTAAATCAGGTGTTAAATGTACCTCTGCAGCTCCATCCAAAATTGCTCTGTAATTTAATATTTCGTAATTTTTATTATTATTACATTTATTATTATTAATTAATTCATTTAACAACCATTCATTATTATTTTTGTTGAATTTTTTGACCATGCAAGACATTTTTACTTGCTGTACTGAATTCTCTTTTTATTAGTATTTTGTGGATTTGCATTTGTTTTTGGGGGATAATTTCCCTGATTATTATTAAAATTATCACTACTATTATTTGTTTGTGGATTATTATTACCACAGTTTTGTGCTATGTGTCCAAATTGCCCACATTTGTAACATTTTGGATTATTCTGACTATAATTTCTACCATTACCTCTATAATTGTTATTTTTATAATTATTACCTCTATAATTCGAGTTACCTCTATAATTGTTTTCTCTATAATTTCCATTATTATTATTCCCATTATTGTTTGAATTGTTATTTGGTTCTGGTTTGATTCATTATTATTACCATTACCATTATTATTAAAATTATTTCGATTACCATTTGTATAACAATTACGACCATTGCCATTCCCTCTATAATTATTTCTACCTCTATAATTATTATATCTACCCCTATAATTATTTATATTATAATTGCCATTATTATTTCTATAATTATTTTTATTGGTTACTATTACCATTTTGCTTTTTTAATGTCTGATCCCTGAATTTCTGGTCAGAGTCTTCCCTTAATATTCTCTTAAAATTATCTAAATTTTTTTCTTCTGGAGGTAAATTTTCATATTGTATTTTGCAATTGCTTGCTCGTAGCATAATGCTAATTGCAAATTCTCTAATTCTTCATTCTGCGTGACTTCTTTACCACTATTTCTTACGTCAGTCACTAATTCATCCCATTTTTTCAGGAAACCCTTCATATTTCCACCAGGTTGAAATCTAAACTCCATCCATTTTGCCTTTGCCATATTGGCTGTGACTGAAGTTTTTGTACCATAGATATTATCTAACTTTTTTAACATTAATATCGCTGTATTGCAGTCCCTTATTTGTTTTGTTATCTCGTTCGACACTCTTTCTAATATAAAAGCCTTTGCATTGTCTTGCATTTTGCAATAACCTATTATATCTTTTTCGGGATGGAAATTTAAAACATCAATGATTAATATATAATTGAAGGAATTCGTGTTCTCCAAAAATATCATAATATCCGGCTCCCCTAATAGCCGAAATAATCATCCTTCGCCAGTCTAAGTAATATTTCCATTAAATACCTTTCCCAATGGCGCTTGTATGGGTTAATTTCATTTTGGGATGCCATATTTTCTTTAATTTTACGAAATCCTAACACACTTTTTCTTTATTAATAACAGCTATATATTTCTTATTTTCTAGGGATTCTTTTTCAATTTCCTTAATTAAATTTTCTTTTTCACTATTTCCTTTTTTACCTTTATCGTTATTATCCAGTTTTATTATTTAACTAATTAAAGAATCTATTCATAAATTTCTCTTTCGATTTATCAGAACTGTAAATTCTGTTCGAAAAATAATTTACTGAAGATTCTGAAATTCTAATATATTTAAAACTGCTAATTTCTTCAATTCTTCCTGATATATCTACTACAAATGATTCCAAAATTACTTCACCTGTGAAATATTTAACATGGGGTAAATTGTATGTTTCCAATTTTACATCAATAACTTTCTCACCTTCAAACTTTTTTATTAATTCTATTAACTCTTTCTTTTCAATATTATATTCTCCAATTTTTCCTTCAAACAAATTTATTATAGGGGGCATAAATGATTTTAATATCTTCGAATTTTTTCTTTTTTCAGACTCAGTTCAAAATACAATTATACAAATACGAAAAATAATTAGCTTCAATGTATATTACCTTTACAAGAGAAAATTTTTCTTTTACTTTTATTTCTGTTGTGCTGACGAATAATTCCAGTTTTCTTTACTCGGCTGTCCACCGTCGTACTACCTGCTTGAATTTGGTTTGGAGTTGGCCGAAAAATTGGGTTTTCGATGTGTGGATCTACGATGAGTCCTCGATGATGGGAGCAGGTTTCCTTTGGCTGTTCTCTCGATCTCTTTGGCGGTCCTTTCTGGATTTGGCATTCGATGACTTCCAGGATTGGCCGTTATTAAGTCGGGAACTTCAGCTTCTAATTTTCGATTTAATTTTGAATTTTTTCAAAATTTTTTAATAAATTAAAATTTGAGTTTAAACTTCTTGAAAAACACGGTAAATACTTCGTGTATTAATTAACAGAAAACATGAAAAGATTTTCGCACAACAGCAAATAAATTCAAAAATTATTTCATCGATTTAAATTTTCTAAGTCTCTCCTCAAAGTTCTACCACAGCGATGGCTACCATGATGTGAGACGTACAGAACGAGGACCGAAAGAACTTGAGACTTTTTACTTTAACGAGATTATTAGCGACTAAAATATAAATTACAACTGAAATATGAAATGGCGAAGCAACAGCGTTATCGGATCAAGAATGGTAGGGGAAACACTTCGTGACAAGAGTGTACGTATGACATATAATATATATTGTGTTCGTGATGATGATGAAGAAAGAGAGAAGGTGGGATTTCTGTTACAACAATTACAACATCAATAAACAATTCGCAAACAACAAACATAACCATCACACAGCAAACCTACCAATACAAAAAAAAAACAAAACAAAAAAAAAACAAACAATGAACAAACCAAAACAAATAATAGACAATTCCCCTTTGACTATATACGTACTGGACTGCTAATACTGATAAGAATAACACAGAGTCTAATGAACAACACCCGTATCCCCGTTCAAAATGTTAGTTTACTGGTAGGCTCAAAATGTTCCCGACCATTTGGAAAACGTTCTAGGTTATTTATATTTGAAAATTGAAAAATTAGAAGGTATAATTAAAGAAAATGGGAATTTAAAGATTGAAAAAATTGTTGGCATAAATTTAGGCATATCCACCAATAAGAGCTATGCATCAATAAATCAAATTTTAATTGATTTAACTGAAATTTTTGAACTTCTGAGTTTTATAAAACTACAACATTACCGATTTAATTCGTAATTAAAAGCAATAATTGTGGTAAGAAGAGACCTAGTCAAAGGAAAAGACAATAAGTATTAACAAATTTGATAAGAACTAACATTTTGAACAGGGATACGCTTGTTTGTTTTGAACACAGCTTTTTATCAGTATTAGCAGTCCAGTATGTATATAGTCAAAGCAATTCCCCGATGACTTCTACACGGAAGGGAAACTGGGAAAGACTGAGACTTCTCCACCCACGAGTATCGCGAACGACGTCCTCTTACACGATTAGATAACAATAATGTGACACAATATCGTTATCTCACTGACGTCATTGATCAACTCTATGACGTCAGTAGAACAGACCTATCAAAACGTTACCAACTTACACAAACACAGACAACACAGACAAGTTCGTTACAAGAAATAACGTACAACGTCATTCGGTTAATGGTGACGAACGGGAAAGACCACGTTCTTTTATATTTGTCTCACTATATATGGGTCAAAATGTCGTACGAGTTACATAACCTGATCAAGTAATATCGGTGTTCGAGTGTAGTGTCGCTAGTAGTAGGGAGCGAGTGCAGTGAGAGTGTAGAACAAATGCTCGCTGATTACAAATCGTAATTCGTAAGCCGGAGTCTTGATTCGAATTTCGAAGTGAGATTTAGGGGCTTCTAATAATACAATTAATTCTTCGAATTTTCGAAATTCTGGAATGCCTTAATTTAATTTGCTGTGTTTACTTCAACTTCGTTCATGATTTTATGTTGATATTTTCTCCCGTTTTATTTAATGAAATTGATAATTGATCAATGACGATAGTGTGACATGATTGTTATTTCTGGAGCTAGTTTTTTCAGCTTATATTCATAACACTCATTTACTGAATAATCGGTTTAATTGGTACACCATGGCTACCAAAAGAAAACTAGAGAATCAATCCTACATCGAAGAAAGTGATCTCTTATCCATCAAACCACTGTGAGTAAAATGAAAAAGAACAACATTACTGTGTATCAATCTTAATCGTTTTTTGTTGTTTCGTACAGCGGAGCTGGTCAAGAAGTCGGAAGATCATGTATTATCTTGGAATTCAAAGGGAAAAAAATCATGGTAATTAATTCTTCCTCTTAAGCCTTGTTATCCAATATTTGTCATTTAAAGTTTCTTAAATTCTAGCTGGATTGTGGCATTCATCCTGGTCTAACCGGCATGGATGCGCTCCCATTTTTGGATTTAATTGAAGCAAATGAAATCGATTTGTTGCTTATATCACAGTAAGATAAATATCTTGCAAAAATTTCAGAATTGTTTGTCTATTTTTCGACACATATTCCTGGCGTTTATTTATTTACAGTTTTCACTTGGACCATAGCGGAGCTTTACCTTGGTTCTTACTGAAAACAAATTTCAAAGGTCGTTGTTTCATGACGCATGCTACTAAAGCTATTTACCGATGGTTACTTTCCGATTATATTAAAGTGAGGTAACTGTAGAAGCGTTGTTCGGTATTCTTTTTTATTTCTGATGTATGATTTACTTAATTGTCTACTGCTTGAAATTATTTTATTCGCAGCAATATCTCTACAGAACAAATGCTATACACCGAAGCTGACCTTCAAAAAAGTATGGATAGAATTGAAACTATCAACTTTCATGAAGAACGGGACGTAGGCGGTGTCAGATTTTGGGCCTATAATGCTGGTCACGTCACGTTTAGGAGCTGCTATGTTCATGATTGAAATTACTGGTGTTAAAGTACGTTTTGTTAAGTAAAACCAATTCAGTATTTGTATCTTGACTAAATTTTTTTAAAACTAATAATTTTTTTTAAATAGATTCTCTATACTGGCGACTTCTCACGACAAGAAGATCGTCATTTGATGGCTGCAGAAATCCCTAGTGTTCATCCAGATGTTGTAATTATTGTGAGTCGTTTACTTCTGGTTTATTTCGTCCTAAACTGGTTTAAATAAGTTTGTGTAACTTTAGGAATCAACCTACGGAACTCATATTCATGAAAACGAGAAGATAGAGAGGCCAGGTTCACCTCTGTTGTTCACGATATTGTTACTCGGGGTGGTAGATGTTTAATACCTGCATTTGCTTTGGGCCGAGCTCAAGAATTATTGTTGATGTTAGGTGAGTACTCGACGTCTCAGAGCACAGCTCATAAAAGTTGAAGACGAATGCTTTCTCTTCAATAATCAAAATATTTTTGCGTTCAAATAAGTCATGATTTTTGAAAATAACGTCTTTGTGATTTTCGAACGTTTCCTCATTTCCTGTGAACTTCGGTTGATGAGTGTCGAGAATATGATTTTAAATTACAGTTGTGTTGCTTCTTGGTCGATTATCGTGGGATGATTTTCTTCAACTGATTATTATAAACATTTTAGCTTGGATAAATTCTTCTCTCTCACCTACTATCGTATATTCAAATCATACTTAACTCATGTCTTAATTTAATTGCTACTGACGGATTTAATTTAATTTTAGATGAATATTGGGCGTCGCATCCTGAACTGCATGATATTCCCATTTACTATGCTTCATCGTTAGCCAAAAGTGCATGGCAGTATATCAGACCTATGTGAACGCTATGAACGATCGTATCAAGCGACAAATTGCGGTCAACAATCCTTTTGTATTCAAATACATTTCCAACTTGAAGGTATGTTGGAAACTTTTTTCTCAATATTTAACTGTATAAAATCAAATAGTACATTATTTTTATCCGACCCATTATTACACTCGCAGGGAATCGATCATTTTGAAGATATTGGTCCCTGTGTTGTAATGGCGTCGCCCGGTATGATGCAAAGTGGATTGTCTCGAGAATTATTCGAAGCTTGGTGTACCGACGCTAAGAATGGCGTCATTATCGCTGGTAAATTAGAGTAATAACGTTCGTAAAATGATATTTTTATTTCTATTCACTAATTATTTGTTTTCCTTTAGGTTATTGTGTAGAAGGAACTTTAGCGAAGACAATTTTATCCGATCCTGAAGAAATAACTACCATGACAGGACAAAAGTTGCCTTTAAAGATGTCTGTTGATTATATTTCGTTTTCTGCGCATACCGATTATCAGCAAACCAGCGAGTTTATTCGCATTCTAAGACCTCCGCATGTGGTTTGTCAACACATATTTTTTTTAGAGTTTAATTTGTTTTCTCGGTATCACGAACGAGTATTTTTTATTTTAATTTCATTCCAGATTTTAGTTCATGGCGAACAAAATGAAATGCAACGTTTAAAATCAGCATTAGAACGAGAATATGAAAACGACCCGGACACTAAATAACTGTTCACAATCCTAAAATACCATGTCTGTTGATTTGTACTTTACTGGAGAGAAAACTGTTAAAGTAAATATTTCTCATTTTGTTAAATTCATTGTGATTTGCCAGCCCTAATTTTTGAATTTGATAGGTCATTGGATCGTTAGCTGTTGAAAACCAGTTGCTGGCCAGCAGCTTAGTGGTATATTGGTGAAAAGAAATTTCAGTTATCATTTGGTCTCCGCCAATGATCTGCCAAGTGAGAGGATTATTATTCACGTTAATTTTTCATGCGAGGAAACGTATACTAATTTTTAAT
>WOFM01001294.1:0-10074 GCA_011428145.1 Ericerus pela
CAGGTAAGACCTCGGTAAAAACCAAAACACTCCAACCATTCAGAACGAACTGACTGTTTTACCTAGGTAATCACCAAAGTCATTCAGACTGAGTTTGTTGTTTTATTAGGGTAGGGTAAGTTTTATCCCGTTGAATAGTTGGAGAAAAATTACCCTAACAATTTTGATTAGTTGATGTGGTATTATTTTGATAACAACGTGAAATATTTAATAACAGTCTATATTGTGTTTTAATTATTTATCCTAAAATTTGTAAAAATCTTAAACTTAGAGTAAAATTTCAACTTTATGTTGGTTGGTCTTTCTGAATGCGTCCTAGCTCTTCACTAACAAGTGTTTGAGGACACATTTTTTATTCTACTTCAAAGTCTCTGTACTCGGAGCGAAGGTGCTGGATTCGGTGCACTAACTTTTAATTGACATCAAAACATGAATGCCTGCAATAACGTAAATACTCAACCATTTTGGACATTAATGTTATAGCCTAAGCATTCAGGTGAATGACCAATTTAGCCGGGTCATTCTAATAAGTGGCCACTTGTTAGGCCGTTATTAATACTTGAACATACATACATTTGTTTTGATTCAATTTTGTTTTTTAAAACTATTAATCATGCTCAATAACAATTAACAAGTGACAATGAATTAGTGCTGGTAGAGCTTAGTTTTTCAAAAAACAGGAGAAAAAATAACCTAAACAAAAACCGAAAAAACACTGGAATTTTCCAAAAAACTGGTTAAAAACCTACTTTTTCAAAAAATTTTTAATTTCTTCAAAGTGTTACCTATAAAACTGAAATGCGAAAAAAAATCTAGATGGATCCGAAGCACGTTGTTAGAAATTGCAATGTACATTATTTTCTAAGTTGATAAATGTAATGATAATTTCGTATCATTCATAATATCTCTCTCTTATATATATTCACATGTATATCAATCACCTAAAACAATTCTCATTATATTGACGTCATGTAAACAAGTCTTTACTTGCCTTTACTGACTCATTTATTCTACTTTCAATGTTTATAAACAAACATAAATACACTTTTCATAACAACTCTTTTCTATGAAACCATTCTGCAGATATTGCAAATACCCAAAATCACCATCTATGTCATTTCCTTAAACTCCTATTGGACAATATCTAAACTTGTATTGTCATAACTCTCCAATCATATCACTACCATTTCCACTCTCTAAGAAATCGCCATATTTCCTCCCAAAACTTCTAACTATAAAAACTCATGTAACCATGTACATTTTACCTTATCTTCTTTACCTTAAATTACCTTATCTTAAATTACTATTTAGTATTTCACTGTTTTATATCTTGTTTAATACAACCTTTTAACATTTACGAGTATTTAATTATTGTAGCCAATATTCTCGTTACAATAAAAGGCATTTTAAAATTTTTATCTTTTGTTAAACTGCAATTTGGGACTTGTAAAAAAAACAAATTTTTTTTTAAACCAGGGAACTGTTGGAATAACCTAAGACTAAAAAAACTGGAGTAATAAACCTGAATTCATCAAAATAACTGGTTTTTAACTAGAGAGATAAGAAATTGTACATAGAATGCACCTTTTTTGCATACGTAGATTAGGCTTCTGCAATATAAGTAGGTATGCATTGAATTCTTCATAACACACTTTTTTGCACACTCAAATTAGACTACTGCAGTATATATTAAGCTTGTTCAGTATAATAAGTAGGTATGTGTTGAATTGTGTGTGCAACACCCTTTTTGTGGCATAGTCAGATTAGGCTTTTGCCATATAATTTGTAGGCATATGGGGAATTATACGCACAACTCACTTTTTTTGCATATTGAGATTAGGCATTTGCAATAGAATTTGTGCGCATATGTTGAAGTAAGTGTACAATGTATTTTTTTGGTGTACTCAGACTGGATGTCAACAGTTTAATAATGTATGCATAGGTAAGATTGTACGCAATATATACTATTTCCACATACTCATAATCGCATTTCCAGTATAACCGTCCAGATCTATGTTTAGATACATTCTACATAGATCAAAACGTAAGATTTTTGGTATATGTGACACGTTTAATATTATACGTAGGCATGGTACTATGCGTGAAACATATTTACAAAGTACTATTTTTTCTGGAAAAAATTAAAAAACGTATATTGTACATTAACATAGGCTAAAAACACACAATTGTGCGTCATATGCTTATTATAAGTATGCGTAACGCATAATTTTTGCCAATACGGTGGCTATAACTTTTGTGTTCAGACAAAATTTGTTAAATTAAAATAGCGCTGGTAAATTTTTTTTAGAGAATTGTGAAAACTGATTGATGTTAGTTTCTGGAAAAAATTCCATTTTCCTGTGAACTGACATCAATGCTAGTTCATTCAACGGAGACTCAGCTGTTGAGTTAGAAGGTAGTTTTTCACATTTTTTCCACATATAGTTTTTCATATGTTTATAGTAGGAAAACAACTTTTACATTGGTGACTGAGAATAGCTGTGTGATTGAAATTTTTAAATAATTATAGATGCTTGGGTAAACACCTGCACTACACTTGCAAGAGAATGAAAAAAAGTTTAGAGAAGGTCTATGGGGTCACACCAGGTAAAAATATGACTTTTTTTATACCTACTGGTATTGATTAGTGAATATTAGCTTCTTGAATAAATAAAATAATTATACTCCCGTAACTATTGCCATGTATCAAGTTTCAGGATGAATGGATCAAAGTCTTTAAAAAATTTCGGGGTGTATTATTCCCAAAACCGCCCCTATTCCTACGCCACTGACTGCAACCATAACAGTCCAAAAGTTTCCACTGACAAGCATTATCAATTTTCTAACTATTTCTTCCAGCGAGTTACAGGTCACAAGTGGTCCATATGGATAGGTAAATCTTCAACCCATAAAATACAGGTTTTATAAGCATATAATTATATACTTTTTAAAGTCACGTTGCCCTCGATCAGCATTTCATCCACCATCACATTCACCAAAATAGAAGTTTTCTTGGCAATTAATCACCAATTCAATGTAAATCTCTCACATAGCTTCTAACTTATCAACTCACCTACATGTTCATCGCAGTTATCTATAAAGTTGAAAAGCTGACTTGTGCGAGTATATTTAATAAACATTTCGATGAACTAGTCGCTGGAAACAGCATTCAAGGAGGAACCTCCATCCACATAAAATGAAATTAATGTTCGCAAGTTTTCTAAAATGATGTATAGGTATATTTTGTGGCATCCGTACCTTTTGTTATTGGTTCGACAGCATCATCACTCATCAGTATTCAGTGCTGTTGCATGATTTACCACTTTTCATCTGCATCACCCTTATACTGTTGTGATTTGACAATTCGAAAGCATCTTCCAGATCACTATTATCTTCATCGACAAATTCTTACCAAAAAAAATTTAATTGATTGAATTCCTTCTTCGAATTCAGTTATTTGATTCTACTTATTGATCGGCTTACGGCTTTGCATTTTGGCGTATTATTTTTACGTTTAACTAAGAATATTAAAGCCTAAAACAGTCAATTTCTGAATTATTTATTTACGTAATTGATTAGATAATTTCAGTAAAATAAGATAATCTGGAGTTGCCGGCTTATATGTACTTGCCAAGGTATTAATGTAAATTTTCGGTATTATAGATATTAACTGATATCGGTTTTGACTACGTTAATTTCAGGGAAAAACATTAATTCGATAAATGAGTGGAAACCCAAAAAATTTATATTTCCGACTGAAATTAGTGAGGCAAATATACGAAATGGGAACATCAAGTCTTTTTCTTGGACTAAACAATTCACGAATTTTCCTGATTTTTGATTTCGGCTGCGACATACATAGGTACACGTAATTTCTTGATTCATAAAACTAAAGTAATTATTTCCGATTTATCCGTCCAAGTACTCCCGTTCATTCAATTGCTAAGAAAACAATATTTATCAAAATTTTCAAAATAAACAAATATAGGTACGTGATGCTAATCGTATCAATTCCATTTGAAATAATTATGACAATTTTCATGTCCGATAATTCTTATTATGGTAGCTATTAGTCATTCACATTTGGAGGAAATTTTCTCAATATCACCACTTTTCTCACAATTTGAGAATTTTTTCTCACACTATTTAAGGGTAGAAGTATGTAAGTACAGTTAATTTAATTTTTCGCATGGGAACATAGGTAAATAGCTACCAAATGATTATCCTTAGGTATTTCGTGGGATAAATTTTTATTAAAATATTATTCATTCAATGACAGCTGTGGATAATACACTAAGAATACGGATAAAAATGTAGTGTACGTTTGAATAAAAATCTTCTGTAAGTTCATTATCAAGACCGAAGGAGCAAACGTTGCTAAAAAATTGAAATAAAACAACTTCTAAAATTGGAAGGGAATTTTCAAGCCAGGCGACTTGTCAGCGAAATTATTGTACATATTTCAAATAATAATAACTGTATTCTATGTGGCAAAAAAATGTTAACCTTCAAGTTTTAGTTTCAGATCAGTTTTGTTGAAAGTCAGTTCTTAGTTCTACCTCATAGTTTCAAATTCTGTGAAAAACTATAGATACCTAACTAGAAAAACAAATAAAAATTGATAATTTATCTTCTATAAAACAGTTAAAAAACATTTTTTATACAACAGGAAATAACAAGGTACGCAAAACATGCCCTGTGTAGTTGATCCCTGCGTCTTTGGAACAGAGCATCTAAACGGAACTTACTCAGTGAATCAGTTCAAAAAATTCAGCACTTTTTGAGAAAAAAGTATTTTTTGAGTTATCATCGAAAAATGTAGTAGTCGTTTCAAAAAACAAATGCCGCACTTCTACGAAATAATAAAACTGCCTATTTTCATTAATAAACTTTAGCTCAACATTTCATTTCAGAAAATTATTGAGAGTAAGAGAATTTCAAAGATGAATTTTCAATCCCATTATTCAAATATAAAATATAACAAAATTACAATTTTTTATCATTTTTAAGTAGATTTTCTTTAGAAAATCTTATTAAGCTTGGTGCGGTATTACCCCTGAGGGTTGGGAGTGAGTATGTTTTTTGTTTCATGATCTCAAGAAAATTTTGGCACCAATAACTCAAATTCATATTGTGGATTGAGACTCGTAACCCACAGGGATTGAATATTTATTTGCGTGTTCTCGTCAATTATTTTGGTTAGACAGCCAAACTTTTACTCAATTTACTGGTGACTAATAAAAGGCACCGCCAGTATATATGATTGACTGTACACGCACTTTATCTGCAAGTATCTTAATTTATGGAAAACGCATTTAGCCTAACGTTGATCATCATACGTACATATACGTAGATGTATCGGCATTTGGCCATTTTTGAAATATATTTTAGCTAAACAGAGAATAAATTTTGTAGTTCGTCTGTTCAGCCTATATACTATAAATTGTGTCTTTTTTAGAGTGCGTAGACCAATAAAGGGGTGGATTTCGGTGATGGACCAAACACACTGTCTCTTGACTCGGGGTGCGCCCTGAGAGGAAAAGAGGAACATGGAACATGGTACACATACAGAGACACACACACTAACATATATATATATATATATATATAAGATCGTCGGAGATCTTGAACGAGAGGAGAAACAAAACGCTCGAATGAATTTGACTTTATTGAAAACGACAAATTCAAAAACAAAGTCGTTTTGATTAATTAAACGAAGCAGGAAAATAAGAAGCAATTAATGCGAGAAAAGTACGTGCGATATGTAGCCGTACGAAAGACATTGTGTCGCGAGAAAAATCGTAGAATCATCGATTGAACGAGAGAACAAGATAATGCATGAACGGAGATATGAGCGATGAACCGATGATTCAGGAAGTGAGGGGAAAAGATGAGGAATACTGAGAGAGAGAGAAAAGGTGACAAATCTTACATCCCCCTTTCCCACTTTGTTTAAGAGCAAAAAGGAGGATGGGGAGGAGAAATAGACGACACTTAGGATTAATAATGGTAACTAAACGCGACTTAATAAATATGGTAAAACAATGACTAGATAGGTGAAGCAATAAGTTTGCTCGCATGATACAAACAATGGGTAGATGGACCACTACCGATAAAAACTTCGAATACATTATTTGATAATTTACGAGTGATACGATGCGGACCAGATCTTAATTCGTTTAGTTTATCGCGATTTAATTTATTTCCCGTGGAGAAGTAAACAGTGTCTCCTATGTTAAAAGTATTATCGAGTTTATCTTTATCATATCTTGATTTATTATAATCATGAAATTTCACCGTTCGTTCAAGCGCCTAAAGCCTTATCTGAATCATAACCTCGTGGGTGTTGGCTAGTAGTTCATTAAGTAAAGGTGATGTGCGTACGCCGGTGAGGAGATAAGAAGGGGAAAAGGAGGGTGACGCTATGAGGAACAGAGTTATACTGGGCGACACATTGCTTAGCAATAGACGTCCAGTTTTTACAAGAGGGAGATGAAGGATCATTTTTTGACAGCGAATTTTATTAACCAGCGTCTGGTTAAGACGTTCATTAGTATCATTCGATGAAGGGAGAATCAACAGCGGTGAATATATGATTGATGTTAGATTTCGTCGGTATAAGAGGCAAACTCCGCTGAAGACAATCCCCCATACTGATCAGTCAACAATCTATCGATCTGACTCAATTGCTGGACTGAATCAATAAGTGCGATCATTTCGCGTGCAGTTTGACCTTTCGTACAAGAGATCCAGGCGTAGCGGGTAAAATGATCGACAAGTAATTGGATATAACGATAGGGAGATGATCCGTCACTGAAACCTCCGATCGTGTCCAGAGACATGATCTCGAAAGGGTATGTGGCTGGACCGAGGAAACCAAGTTTTGAGTGGATACGAGTTCTACGAGATTTATTCTTAATACATGTGATACACTTTCTGCAGTGATCTAAGACTAGTCTAGTTATACCAGGAATATAAAACGAGTAGCAAAGTACAGCGAACATATGTTTTGGTCCGATATGACCATAATATGAATGAATGAGAAATAAGATCCTTACTAGTGAATTCATTAAGAACTACGAGTTGTTTACCTTTTAATTTTCTAAGTATAATACTGTTAACGGTAACATCGAGATTAGTAGGAGTAACATTTTGTTGAAAACTTTTGACATCATCAAGGGAGAGGAAATTAATGGAGGAAGGAATTATAGGATTAGTAACCTCAGGATCAGAAAGGGGTTCATTCACTGGATTACGGGAAAGGCAATCTGCTTCACAGTTGTCTTTCCCGGGGCAGTAGATGATGTCGAAATCGAATTGGGATAACTCGAGTGCAAGATCACCGAGCTCTTCATCAGGACGGGCTTTAAGATTGAGATGTTCAAGAGGTTTATGGTCAGTGATCACCGTGAAACGGCGTCCAATGAGCCAGAAGCGCCAATATCGGATGGCCTCACGAATTGCCAAACTTTCAATGTAGATAGCCCTTTTTTTCATCTGTCCCTCAGTTAACTTTCTTGAAAAAAAACCACAGGTTTCTCGAGACCGTTGGCATGAATTTGTTTCAGGACCGCCCCGATACCAACTCCACTGCCGTCAGTGTAAATTGATATAGGTAGGTTCCGATCAAAGATAGCTAAGATAGGAGACAAAGTTAAAAGGGCTTTCACCGAATCAAAGGCGGTTTGGCAACTGTGAGTCCAAGAAAACGGGGTATTTTTACGTAAAAGATTGTGGAATGGCTCAAGGAGAGATGAAGAATGTGGAATGAATTTCCTGTAGAAGTTAATTTTTCCGAGGAATTGACGAACAGTGCGACGTGAGGTAGGAACAGGAAAATTAGTAATTGCTACGATATTATCGGAAAGAGGTTGGACAGAGTCAGGGGAAAGGATGTGACCCAAGTATTGGATTCGATAAGATGCAAAACTACATTTTTTAAAGTTTAGTCTGAAACCTTCAGAGTAAATAGCGTCGACGAGACATTGTACATGAGCGATATGTTCTTCAAAATTTTTTGAAAAGATAAGTATGTCATCGAGGTAGTTGACGACAAAATCCGTAAGATTATAATTATGAATGATACCGGATAAAATGCGTTGAAAGACAGCCGGAG
Source organism: Ericerus pela (assembly GCA_011428145.1). Classification (NCBI taxonomy): domain Eukaryota; kingdom Metazoa; phylum Arthropoda; class Insecta; order Hemiptera; family Coccidae; genus Ericerus; species Ericerus pela. The sequence continues at coordinate 8,117 of WOFM01001294.1, forward strand.
ATGTTTTTAGACCGAAGGGCATCGACTTCCAATCAAAGTGACCAGACTGAGTTATGAACGCGGTTTTATATCGATCCGATTCTTTAATGGAATCGAATGAAAAGCCGCGTTGATATCGAAGGCTGAAAACCAGGAACAGTCGCGGGTCTTAACCAAAATCTCATCGATGAGAGGAAAAGGCTGACTTTCCGGAACAATGAGTTTATTCAGTGACTGGTAATCAACACACATACGGGTTTTAACTTTAGTAGCACCCAGACCGTCTTTCTTATATTGTAAAGTAACTGGTGAAGCATAGGCAGACATCTGAGTAATCTTACCCTTTGATAAGAGTTCGTTGCACTGGCGGTCGATTTCCTGTTGATCGGCATATGTGCAGTGATAAGGTTTAAAAGCAACATAAGAGTCGGATGATAAGTTAATAGGGCATTGATATTTGTTACGTTGCCAAAATCAAATTTATCTTTAGCGACGGCTTTTACATTATTTCGTACAAAATTAAGAATGATTGCCTGTTGGTGCAGATAGATGATTAACCTTTTCGTCAAATAACTCCTTAGTCATATTCATTACATATAGAAGAATGAGAAGTTACGTTGATTGACTTCTGAGGAGTTTGAGAAATTACTAGATTGCAATCACAATTTAGTCCAAACGAAGTGATGTAATCCGTACCAAGAATAATATCGAATTTGAAAGTTAAAGAATTAATTACGGCTAAAACAATTTTCTTTTGAATGTTCATTATCTTTACGTTAAGGAAAGTGAGTCTGATAATTTCGCCCAGACCACTCATCGTATTATAATTGATTTATGGGTAAATAACAGTAATTAGGGACCTTTTTTAGTGCGTGATACGTTATTGTAGAAGAATTTGCCCCTGAGTCATAAAGACCCTTACCATTAATTTCCTCAAAAATCACATCTAATACGACAAAACCGGGCTTGCCTAGTTTTTTACTTCCTTATTAATGGCCTCCTCCAACGACGACATATCGAAAGTATCGATGGCAGGAGATTTTACGTTATATTATTCAAACGAGGAGTGTTCGCTTTATCGCGCTGGTCCTTAAATTTCGTAAAGCAATCAGTTTCTGGTGAAAACGTTCATACCCTTTAGATTTACAATAGCCGCATAAAGTACGCCGACATAACGAGGAATAAGCGGGGTTCGGATAATTATTCGAACAATTTCCGGAAGAAGAATTATTAGAAGTAGAAGAATTCGAGTTATTAAAACTATTAGGCTTGCGAACGAACGGTTTTTCTAATTGTATAATATTACTCACTAGAGCGTCGAGGTCCTTTACATAGTTGGGATTGATGCGTTCCTGAATGTTCTGTGGTAAGCCAAGTACGACATGATTCATGACGTCGAGTGGGTGCATATTCGGGTTGTACGAAATGAGCATGTTTATCTTGGCGTGGGTGTAATCGAGAAACGTACCATTAATGTAACAAAAATTAAACGCAGCGGCTGCCAGGTTCCAACCTGTTTTGCTGAAATTCTTCAGGAAAGATTCCTTCCAAAAATTCCACGCCGTGTTAGGAGTAGTATTACGGATGGATAAAAACCAGTTCTTGGTGGCCCCTTCAGAGAGGAAAAGACGTAGGACTTCCCAATATCTGGCTTCTTCAATCCTCAAACGATTGCATTCCCTTTCGAAATATTCATCCAAGATGCGGCATTGTTCTTCTTAGGATTGAATTTAATGATTACCGCGTCTTTGATGATCGAAGAAATGGAACGAGGTTCCTTAATAACAGGAGCGTCGGACGCCCATTTTGCCGTGGCTAGAACAGCATCACGAACCACTGCCAAAATCGAGAGTGTGAGAGAGAGAGAGAAGGTGACGAATCTTACATATATATATATATAAATAGATAGATAAAGTCCAATTTCTTGTTTTAAAGTACAGGTCGAAATTTCTATCAGATAATCACAAATTTGGTAAGAA
>WOFM01001296.1:0-23135 GCA_011428145.1 Ericerus pela
ACTAAAGCAGCCCTGAGAAAGTAGGCTGACTGTTGTTTTTATTTGCTGAGCACTAACTTTTTTTTGGGTGGAGGAACTTATTGGCATGGCCTTTTGAATCCATCGTCAAAATAGACGAATAATATCTTGAATTTTTATTTTACTAGTGTGAGGGGGGCTAATTTTGCTGAAAAAAATGGACAGTGATGGGAAAATTCTATGGTTGGTAATTTGAAGAATAGATGTTACGTACATTATAGCCGGAAGGTCGATATGTTTTTTAAATTTAGGTATTGCATAATATATTACTACCGTAATTATTACCGAAGGACATTCAATTAATTTATGCATTGTGGCAATAATAGGGCTTTCCAAATAAAGCCCAAAGCGAAGTCTACATTTTACCAAAGACGATAAGAGAAATTTGGATTACGAGAAGTTTGGGTAGAATATGTTTTTCCGGTGCAAGGTAGGCTGGATGAGTGGATGTTTTGATAAAATGAAGAAGCATTTGAAATGGAGAATTTATAACGTGATAGTCATGGTATACAAAAGTTTCTATGTGTATGTTTCTACTTTATAAGTGATAGAAGTTCTTCGTATGTCAGTACCTAGGTTCATTGATAAACCTTCAGCACCAACATATTAAATCGTTGGTATACGAGTATATTTCATTGTAATTATAGTCCAGGAAAATTAGCTTGAAAATTTATTAAAATTTATTAAAATTTATTAAAATTTATTAAAATTTATTAAAATTTATTAAAATTTATTAAAATTCAGCCCTAAAAGTAAAATAATTGGAAAAAATATGAATTTTGGCATATAAGTCGGCTTCACCATCCTTAACAATCACCTAACAGTCCATTTCCCCACAGGGGAATTAGAATGATGATGTAGATCGTTTTTTACGTTCATATCATTTAATTTTCATTCGAGCGATAAATTGTGTAAACAAAATTGGAAGAAAACTGAAGAATCTATAAAAAATATTCCCCTATTTTATAAGCTTTTATTCTACTCACTATTGCGATTTTAAAATAGATCAATATTGCAGCCAATCTTCCGCAACGAAATAATGTTTATTTCGCATAAAGCTAAGGTTAAATAAGTTTAAGCTAAAAACGACTTTTTAAAAGATAAGCTTTTACTTTCTTTTTTTTGGCTTCAGCTTCATGCGAAATGAATATTATTTCGTTGCGGAAGGTTGGCTGCAGTATTGGTATATTTTAAAATCGCAGTATTAAGGAGAATAAAAATAAAAAATAAATAAAAGCTTATCTTTTAAAAATTCGTTTTTAACCTAAATTTATTTGAATTTCATTCACAACGTATAGACCGAAATGTGAAGTGAAATTTTCCCCCTCGCCGCATTTCAGCATCAACTTCCCAACTGATTTTTCATTAGATTTTGTATAAGATATAGACTATGTACTCGTGATCTATATTAGTTTGGGAGGTTGTGCTGAAATGCGGTAGTAGGGAGAATTTCACTTCACATGTCAGTACAAGGTGAATAAAATTATTGGTGAACTGAACTTATATACTGTATTTAGTATACATGCATTACACTGCATGTTCGTGCTGTGCTGCGTTAAACAGGCATTAACAGAATAGAAGGTATATTCAATGGTGATTTATACAAAAACCATGCCCCTGACTAAAAAATATTGTGACAAAATTTTTTATAGATTCTTTAGTATTCTTTCAATTTTATTTTAATAATCGCTCAAATGAAAATTAAGTGATAAAAACGAGAAAAACGGATTCGCACCACCTTTCTAACCCCCCTGAGGGAGAAGCCAAAGTCCCTCGCATTGGTATTTTTAGGTGGTTGATAAGGATGGTGGAGCCGATGTAATCAACAAAATTCAACTTTATTTCAATTATTTCCTCTAAGCCCGAAATTGCTCTCTAAGGCACTGCAGAGCTCAGACAGATCTTTATTCTATGAGTAGATAATAACGTATACTACGTTAGGTTCTTCTAATGTGTTCACGGTTGCATACCAACTCCCGTCTTAAAAATTTAGCGAAGTGTTGTATGTATAAATTATGTTTTATATTTGTTACCTCAGTCTCACAGAAGTGTATTTCTTCATTTTCAAAACAACTGAACTGGAGTAACCCCAACCATTATTAAATTTATGAATTAGTCGAAAGAAAATTTTAATGGGGTGGATGAAATTTATTTTTGAAATTATTTCAGCTTTAAATTATCTTCACCTTTACTAAAAACAAAAACTGAATAGGTAGGTGTAACTTCATATTACATTTGAATAAAAGGTTTCATCATTTTGTAAAAACTTTATGGATAACTTAGTCACTAGCCTCTCTTTTTTTTTGTCGAAGGTAATGTAAACGAGTTGTGTGTAGTTTTTTTTTTATTTTACACCTTTTTTTTAAATTTTATTAATCCATAGCAATAAAAAATGAAGCTTTTCAGATTGCCTAATTTTCTTTTTTACTTTTATATCTTAGTCTACGAAGGAAAAGCTTTATTATATCGGGCAATTTTCTCTAAAACATTTAAAACTAATGGGAAAAATTATAGCAAAATATTTTTCACTTGATGTTATATTTTTTTTATCTCATAGTATGAGGAAATGTATAATTAGCATGATTATTTCTGCCTGTCACCAAAAATCAACTTTCAATGCTTGTTAATATCATTGGTTACTTGATTTACAAGCGCGGTTGTAAAATTATGGATGCATATTTCGGATGAAAATGGTTTCTCCTTCGATAGGTATTGATGGAATCTGAAAAAAAAAAAAAGAAAAAAAGTCGAACCTCTGGTACTGAATCCTGAAAACGAAATTAGATTCCTGAATTAAACTTATTTAAAATTTTCGTTCGTACCAAATTCTCAAAGTGGACACATTAAGAAACCAATTATGGATGCCTCATGAAACGGTGAATTGAAATGCACTTTTTGGAAATTTTGATTTGGCATTATTGCGGAAAGATGGTCCATAGGGATTCCAGTCGAGTCATTTTGACGAATGAAATAAAATTCAAAAATGTATATGGAAATATTGTATTTATAGGTAGCTTACGAATACACCTTTCTCGAACTTATACTTACGGTCGCAAATTTTTTCACCTCTCTTTTCAGCCTTTTTTTTTTTTATGCTATTGTCAAGAAAAAAAGTAAAAGGAAGATAAAAAAAAATAATAAGTGGATTACATTTTCCCTCGTTTCCAGTTATTTGAGTACGTTCTCTCTAACGTGGATGGATTGCATTAGGTTTTCTACCGAAAGTGTTCTTTTTCTGTCTGTCTTTCTTTCTTCTTTTTTTTTTTTTTTAACTTCCTTTCTTTATTTCATTTTTCCATCTTTCTCTCATTCCACTGTTTCCATTTCGTATACTCTCTCCTGTTAAATGTGCTATTACACGCTTCCGCTCCACTTGACAAGTTCCATACAGGAGGTACGACTACAGCTAACTCTTGTGCAGCTTTTCGATAAATATACTTCCTAAAGCTTTCTGTTTTTTTGTTTTTTTCTCTGCCCTCCTTTCTTTTATTAAAGGTTCGCCTTTCTCTCTCCCATTTTTTTTTTTCCATTTTTCGCTATAGAGCCCATCATTCAGTGGTTGTAAACGCACTAACCGTTATATATTTAAACACCAACGCCATCGTACTCGACTGGCCACCCCACCGATGGAATTAGATTGGGTGAAAGGCGAATAAATGGTCAACATAAAGGAATTTCCCCAAGAGTTGGGAACGTATTCGCCGATTTACGGGCGACGAATTGTCAATTATGGCAATTTTCGTTCCCCGTGGCTGCGATACGTTAAATTCTTTCTGCAACATAAACTCGAAGATTCTGCCTCGAAAAGAAATAAGTATAGCCTACCTACAGCTAAGCGTATTAAGTTTTTTTTTTCGTTTTTTTTTGTTAGGTAGGTATTTAATCGTGAAATTATGAATATTAAATTCTTTATTGTTGCTTAATATGATGCTCGTTTCGTTGTTATTTTCATTTCGTTTGATATGCATAAGAGGGGCGTTTCGTTTGCACCATCATTTCTGGGTATCTTTGTCGTTTATGACGTGAAAGAGAAGAGGATCGAAGGAGAAGAGACGTCTTGTAATGCCTTTAAGGAGATGGCAGCGAGTTGTATTCTGACAGGAAGAAAATTTTGCTCAAGTTTGTTATAAATACGCGTTTACATGCAGATGGATGGATTTAGAGGAGATCTTTAGGAAGCTTAGTTCTCCTCCTTCTTTTTGGTCTTTCGATGCTGTATGAACAATATTTGTACGTTGGCAGGTCTTACATTTGCATTTCCAGAGCCATGTAATGAAATTAGACAGTAAAAAGTCCAGTATGACCAGTGAGAATTAATGAAGTTTATATCCTCGCAGAATTATGATGGTGATATACCTAAAACGTGAAATTATATCGATTTATCGATAAGTAAATCGATAAAAAGTATCTGTTAAGTATCTTTCAAGATATATCATATTCGAATCCAAAAAACTGTGATTTTAATTCTAGTTTGAATCTGTTTTGAAAAAATTCTGAAGAATTAGGGCTGAAAAGGCTGCAACCATTTCGTTTCAGAAATTATTAGCGATTCTCGTCTCCAACGTCCAAATAATGAACAACTGTTCTTGAAAAACATTAAAAAAAAAAATTTGATTTTCGATAATTTTTGTGGGTGATTTCTGTTCTCTATAAAATTTAGCACGAGGGATCTAGGGTGATATGTTCAATATGTTGGTCCGAGGACCATTACTAACAATTTGTGTTAAAATACCGCATGTTATCAAAGTTTTTTGTTTTTAGTTTCTTCATTTCAGTATATTGATTGGTCAGTTTTTATTTTTTTCTTCTTCGTCGCAAGTTTCAGTCAATAAGGTGCAAATAAAAAAATTTGTGAAAATGTTAGGTTCATTGATTCTTTTTTAACGTTTCTATAACCAAGGCTGTATCCATAGGAGGAGTTTGGGATCAACCTTCTCCAAGGGTCCAAAAAACGCACTAAAATTCATGTTTTAGAACCTAAAAAGTGCCTAAAATTATTTTTTCGATCGCTCCTCTCCCAAAATTAATTTCTTGAAATGCAAAAACCCCCCTTACATAAATTCTTGATACAGCACTCTTTCTAACACTTATTTTAGCTATTATGGGACGATAGAATGGTTTTTGCCGATGGTGGAATTTATTTCAGTCAAAGATGATTTTGATTATAATTGAAATGAATAAATTTTAATTATTACGAAATGAGAAATTTTATTAGTAAAAATAAAATTCACAACTTTTTTTCATCGAAAATAGATAATAAAATAAAATAATAAACTTGAGCTTTTATACTTGGTCACTTTAAAATAACTCAGAAAAATTATTTAGGTTCATGAAAAATCGCAATGGAAAAGTAGTTAAAATGTGCGATGTTTCAAACTCGAAAAGAATTAAAAATAATTTTAGCTTAAAAACGAGTTTTTAAAAGATAAGCTTTTATTTTATTTTTTGGCTTTCGCTTCATGCGAAATAAACATTATTTTGTTGCGGAAAGTTGGCTGCAGTATTGGTATATTTTTATACGCTTTTATTCTACTCACTCAAATTGTTAAAGTACACCGGATGACCAACGTCAGCGCTGCTTTCACTTGTTGCGACACACGCACACATACACACATATCCGTTTTATCAGTTGTTTTTTTCAATTTTTGTTTGTTTCTATATCGGAAAAAAAAGTGAGAAATTTTATTTTCTCTTTCGCCGTTATTTTCTTCTTCAAATTATAAAAGCTTATCAAAATGAGAATTAGTTCAGGGTGTTTGCCTGTTCACTTCCAGAGTAAAAGTAATTTTGCCATCGAAACGGATTTTGGAAGTCAACTAATATTTGGGGGTTTAATCAGATGAAGTATGGTAGCATCCTACAGGGGAGTAAGCAAGGCTATCAAAACCCCGATTTAATCGAAGTATTTCCACAAATTTTGGTACGTTGAGGTGAATATCGAGTAATAACATCTCATAGCGCGCCAGTGAATACATGTACTTCTGGGCAAATTACAAAGAGATCAAGAAGGAACGTACTCGATATTGACAATATTCGAACCCTTTTGAATTTAAACTAATTATTTACGCACTGTTTTTCGGATTTTTCATACATTTGTATTATTTAGAGAATGTAGGAAAAACATGGAAAAACAGTGGTAGTTCTGGTCAGTCCAGTAGTTGAGAAGTGTCAGGTCTGACAGGTTGTAAAATTTTCATTTTATTAATCTCAATAAACCAAAAATAGGGTGAATTAAAGATAAGAGACAAAATGGTAGGTGCTATAGAGGTATGTGCGAGAGCAGCCAGATCATACCAGGAAATCTTTTGGGGTCTAAAATCTGTAAGATTATATACGTATTTGGGGAGGGTAAAATGTGGCATATACCAAAGCTATACTGGTTAAAAATGAAAAAACTGACAATATTTAAAAAAATGGAGAAGCCTTGCTTATTATTCTCAACATTTCGTGGAGTGTAATCGTAAAAAATTTCACAGTTATTGGTTCGATATTTCGGACGGTTTGGTAGAAATCAAAATTTAAAATTAGGTATGTTTTTAAGTAGGTTTTCTTTAGAAAATCTACTTATTACGCTTGGTACGGTATTATCCTCTGGAGTTTGGGTGGGTATGTTTTTCGTTTCATAACTTTAGGAAAATGTTGGCACCAATAACTCAAATTCATATATTTATATTACACATAATTAGGCATAGATAGATAGATATAAGTCAATTTCTTGTTCCCACGGTACAAGTTGCAGCTTTTGTCCTATAATCACGAAATTTGGTACGAACATTTTTACTAAGCCAAGGACCACATTTATTGATTTTGGTGGGTGTCGGCCGGTCAGTACTTCCAGTACCAACATTTTGGTTTTCATATTGGCTATAAAATAGTCAATTTTCCGTCAATAGCCACGAAATTCGGAATAAATATTTATCATAATTCATTGTAAAGCGCTGAAAATTTTGGCGCGGATCGGTCTGACGGTACTTCCGGTACTATCATTTTTGTTTTTATTCTGGCTATAAAATGCTCAGTTTTGCATCAATAGCCGCGAAATTCCGAATAATTTATCATAATTCATTGAAATACGCTATCGATTTTGGCGTATATCGACCGGACGGTACTTCCGATAAAAGTTTTTTCCCTCTTTTTTTTACTCCAATTTGCGTAAACTTTTATTTTTACAAAAATTATCCACATTTTCATATTTTCTTTTTTTTCTTTTACAACTTTATTGTATTTCTTTGATTTTATTTGAAATTTTATCATTATTTACCAGTTTTTATCATCTTAATTAATTTTCCATTTCAAGAAATAAGCTTTTAAATTTCACATTGTCTAATATTTCGTCAGCAGCTAATAAATTTCATACAATCATAACATACCATTTACGCATATGAACTTACAGACAATTAATGTGACCATCAAAATTTTCAATACTTTTCTCTTGAAAACCTACTTTTTCTAGCGAGGCTTCCTGCCCTCGAATTTTTTATTTTTCTTCTCAGTTCATATTTTATTTATTTTTTCAGAGGGACTTTACCAGTTTTTAGATGGTTAGAGGGCTTAGCTGTCCCATGTCTCCCTTGGGTTCGCCTCTGTGTAGCATAGATTTTTCATTTTTTGTTTTTATGTTCATCCAGCAATTTTGTCATTTCATCTGAAAAGCAGTCTTTCAAGTTTCTTTGAATTGCTATTAGCAAACTAGGTAAACTTTCTGTTCTCTTATCTCGGTTTTTTCCTTTATATGTACCCATGTCTTATACATACGGAGGTACCGTTTATATATATATATATATATATGTTTTTGTTTTAACCTCTTAAATTTATTTTCCACGTTTTATGCTTTTGCTAAAAGATTCGTTTTCTCCAACCTATTTACTTTGCATCGAGGCTAAAATAATGTTAATTACTTCTGTCCACTTCGAGCACAACATCTGAATTATTTATTTTCGTTAATTATAGAACGAACTCTATGATGCCTCAAAATTATAAAAACGTTCGTCTGTAGGATTTTAAAATTTATACCAATTTTTTTGTCTCGAGAAAATGTTGAATTAAGTATTACAAAGTATACTCGTATGCTATATCTCTCTAGATAATACGTGGATACTTGGATTTTTTCCTTTTTTTTATGCTGAGCCAAGGAAACAAGAAGAAAGGGGTGAGCAGAGGGTAGAAAAAAAAGAAGAGGAAGAAAAGAATATCGTATCCCATCGAGCTTTTGTTTGGAAAGAGCGAAGCGTCATTTATCAAGTACCTACCAACTTTTTTTTTTTTTTATACGAATATGTGCCCCCAATTTTTTCTTTTCAATGGTGCTTAATATATAAATCTGTCTCGAAGTTAACAGATAGGAACATTGACCTCTGAACTTTCTACGCAAATTCCAGATATAGAAAACTTGGAATTAAGTATACTTACCCATGTAACTCTACTAATGGTGAAATTCGAAATGGAATCGGTTAACATATTTTTTCTTTATTTGAGAAAGTTGATCCTGATGTTTGAATTAAAATAAATTTCGTTTTTTTGTGCCGAAGTAAAGAGGTACCCAGAGGCGATTCAATAATCTCCAAAGAATGTTGAAGAATACTGAATTTTTAATTAGAAATTCGCGTCTTACGATAAAAACACTTCACCATCTCTATTTCTCCTTTATTACTACAATTATATATTGTTTGTTTACTGTCACAAAATATTAACAGCTCTTATGAAATACCATTTAAAAAAAAAATCATGTAACTCCAAGTATTACATAAAATTTACGAGAAGAATGTCCCTCACACTCTCGTAGGAAATTCCTTTTCACGTAAGTATGATACATATGCTATATTTTTTTGTTAACAAATGCATGGAATGCTTAATTTGAAAAATTTTTAGTAAACTTCAAGAAAACATTATCATCATACTGGTTGCTGATGCGCAGCTATTCAGAAAAGTACTCAAATATTAGCCCAAATGTGCATACACGGTTTGCAGTAAAATAAATGTTGTGGAGTGCGCATGTGCAGTATGAAATAAAATTATAGTTCCACTCATTGCTCTAGAATTAGCCACTTTGTGTACGCTATAACCATGTGTTCCATGCAGGTGTAACAAAATAGTATATTCTTTATCAAGTGCGGGAAGTAAGGAGTTCCTAAACAAGTGTAAACTCCATATGAGGTGGAGGCGACTACAAAACTTAACGCAGGTAGGTGGAGCTGCCTTTCCACATAGGACACACACTATTTTTTGGTGACCAGTATGAGAATGATTGATCTGAATGAAGGGTGCATGTGCAGTGTGCAGTAAGGTTATTTCTGTACGTTGCCCTGGAATTGGTCGCTTACTACTACACGCTATACCTGCCTCAAAAATCAAGTATTCTGTACCCAAGTTGCGAACATAACATTTTTGATGCAACCACCTGAAACTTGATATTTGTGTGTGTGTCCGCGTGTGAAAAGTGTGCGAAAAGAGGCAAATTTCAAAACGGTGGAATAAGTAAAAATTTTCTCATGCACATTTGTGAATTTGTTTACTTTTTGCATCGCTGTCATAGTAGCGTATGCGTACTTTTGATTTTCCTTACTTTTGCGCTATTTTTTCATGTTTCTCACTCGAATATGGACAGTTTTATTTGTCAAGTCATTTTGCTCGAAATTGTGTGCTACACTTTTCGCCCATACCATAAAAATAATGATTAGTTGCTGCTACTGCAATAAGAAAACCCTGCAGTTTAGGACTCAACTTCAATATAACTTCAAGTCTGAATTATTGAGATAAATTTCGGAAGAAAATATTCTATAATTTTTTTGTCAAACGCCATTTTGTACTACCTGTAGGTAATGCTCTGATTATTTCGGAGGTCACAATTCCTTTACCTTGGTTCATCCCTAAAATGCAGTGTAAGAACAGAGAGATTTCGAAATTATAACATTTTAATATTCACTACTGGAGTTATACAAATAAATGGATTTTTGATTATGACCCAATTATAAAAACGAAGTATTTTCTTATTGTTTCCCGACAGCTTAAGTTTCTCATACTCGTTCTGTAATATAAATTTGGCTTCAACTCAGAATTTAGAACGAGAGGAATACGAGTTGGTATATATAAAGTGCTTTTTGACAAAATAAGCTGGACGTATTTTCATCGAGATTTTGTCTGTTTCACTCGCCTTTCGCTATTTAAAAATAGAAACTTTGTGTATACGCTGATAAGTGTTTGGGCTAAATTTAAGAAGCCAGAATTTATTTAATTGTTTCGTTTGTTTATACTTGATCGTCGTATCAGGTGCCATTCTCTGCTGAAGGTTTCCGTGTTTTGTCTATAATACTCGTACATTGAGCTAATATAACCATTGTTTCAGAAGGCTTGCAAAAAACAAAAAAAAAACAACCATTGAGGCCTTGAAAAGCGAATGCGGTTTAAAATATCGTTAATTATATGATTGCTAAAATTTATAGTCTCTTTTGGTAACTTCTTTAATTAGGGTACGTTTACTATGCGTTCGCTTCGAATATAAATTAGGTAGGTATTAGGTAGTTGCTTATTTTATTTTTTTTTTATGTAGGTTTTTCGACATATTGAACCTTATCTCATGAAGTTGCTGCGGGTACTTTTTCCGTTTCATGACCAAAGGAGACTTGTCATCAAAAGCTCAAATTCATACATAGGTTGTAAAGTTACCTACGTGCATTCCATTTTCTTGTTACCACGGTACGAGTTGCAGTTTTCGTACGATGTAGTCAGGAGGTACGAATATTAGTACCAAGCCGAAGACCGAACTTATTATTGAATTGGGTGTCGGTCGGCCGGACGGTGCTTCCGGTGCATCAATTTTTGTTTCTTTTTTGTAGTTTTATAGCTCTAAAATGCTTAATTTGTTATCATTGGCTACGAAATTTGCTAGCGGTATTTATTATGATCTATTCTAACACATTACTAAGGTTATTTAATAACAGGTATGCATAGAGGCTGATAACATATGAGCCGCCATCTTGTGTTATTCGTTTTTTTCATGAATTTTATATTGTTTATTATTACTGTATATGTAATAACATAAAATGGCGGTTCATCTCTTATCACCCTCATGCGCATATCTGTTAGTAAAAAGCCTTAACATTATTAATTTTGGTGCGGATAGTGGTGTCAATTTTTCAATTGATTTTAATCGATTTAATCGAAAAGAAAATATTCGATCTGATAATCAACTGTTGAAAAATCGAAAATCGATCTATCGATTTTATATTTTGTTTATGTAAGAAACGTTGACGATAACTAAAAAAAAAAAAATCTGAAAAGTAAAAACTTGATCAATATTCTCTTTTTTTATTTCTCTTTCTTTCTTTATTCACCTCGAAAAATGCAAAATTACCCATTTTTTCCATTTATTTCTTAAAAAATCAAAAACAAAAATCAAAAATCAATTTTCCTAAAATTGTCTGACTATTTAAAAGTGATCAAAATTCTAAAAAAAAAAAATTGGTTTTTTCAAGGTCTGATTTTATCGATTATCAATTGATCGAAACAAAAAAATTGACACCACTAGGTGCGGATCAAGCGGAGGGTATTTCAAATATGTCCGTGTAGGTTACAAGTGTGGGGAATTGAACCAGCAACCTACAGATTATAAAAACAGCAATGACACTATCTTCGTGACTGATAGCCTTGTGAGATGTGGGTGTATGTAGGTTTATACCCCCACAACCACTCTCCGTAGTGCTGTGGCTGTGGTTGAAGCACAATAACACAACACAGGGATGAAGCTAGGCTGCCAAACCTACAATACAGGCTTAGGTAATCATGGCTCAATGCCACTCTTTGGAGGGGGTGTGTGAACTGGTGGAGAGTGCTGTGTGTTCATTTTCTCACGTTGGAAGTTACCACTTTTGTAGGTTGCCGGCATGGGGAATCGAACCTGCAACCTACAGGTTAGAAAAATAGTGACGATATTATCCACATTGCTATGCTGCCACCAATAGCTTTATGGGATTTGGAAAAAATATAGGTTCAAATCCCCGCAGTCCAATTTAATTTTGATTTTTCGTCCTAAAAATGGGCAAATTTCAATCAATAGTTACAAAATTTATTACAATCGTAATTTACGTTTTGTACTGAGGCATGTTACCAAGTTTATTTGAAATTGGTTGGTTTTTTGAAAACCTACATCTTTAAGTAGAGTGGTTGCTGCATTAGTTTTTACTCAGTTTGCTTCCCAATGGAGTATTGAAATTAACCTCACAAGAGGGTTAGGAGTGATAATAATAAAAATTTTCCATTTCACGACTAAAGAAAACTTATCACACCATTTTCCTATTCTGACTCCAATTTGTTAATGTGTAATTATAGATTCAAGCGAAGCAAAACCAAGCAAAGTTTCCTATATACCCATTCACTCCCAGGGGTGTACTGATGGAGGGTATGAGGAGGGTGTGACAGCCCTCAATGTTTTAAAAGTTGGAAAACTAGGATACTAGTTGGCAAACCTCATCAAATTTGTTGTCGTTGTTCTTGGCTTATTTATTCAGTTTTTTTTTTTTTGAAGTTAAGTGTAACGCCAAAAAAGAGGTGTTGTTTGGTATTTGTTTCCTCTTTTTGACATTGACACTTTTACCAAGTATTTATTTGTGGAAAACCACAAACAAATACGTACAATTAATAGAAATAAACTTTATAATTGAAATAGAATTCTTAGGTATCCACACTCTATGGTGGACCTTAACTTTATTCGTATTTATGAGACTTCAATTAAAAATTCAACAAGAAACTTTTCCATAAAATATAATATTTCATTTACACAAGAACAAAAATTAGTATCAAGTATTAAGACGTAGAATTTTTACAGAACTGAATATTGTGTTCTTCAAAGTAATAGTTTTTATAATTTAATTTTTAAACAGTATAGAAAAGAAATTGTAAAAAATAGTGGGATTAATTCATTATGATTGGTTGTTACCTGAAGGAAGGAGAATTGACGTTTTTAACTGGCAAATATTTCTATTAAGTTACACGTGTGTGAACTAATGAGGTCAAATACAATTGTCTTTCATTTAGAAGACTATTTTTCATCAAATTTCTAACGGGAAAATTTACAGTTAATTTTATTTCAAGAAGAAGAAGAGTCAAGAGTGTGTAGTAAATTAGAAAATTAACAAAATTATTTTGTCTGTGTAAAATATAGTCGTACATTTAAAAAATGTTCGTCTGTATTCGTTACATTAATCAGTGGTGTCATTTATTTTCTCACGTCCATTTGGTGGTAATGGCCTGTATAAGTGTATGTGTGCAGTTATTGGTGGTTCAGGTGACATATTATTCCAGGTAATCGGGTATGGTGATGACTGTCTGACTGATGGCTAATTTTTTTTCTGTTTCTACTCTGCCTCTGATACACAGCTTGTAGAAAGGTTTCTTTGAAAAAATCTCCCTTACAAAGGAGCAAAGGTGGCAATTGAGAGAGGCAAAAACAGAGACAATATTAACCATCAGTCACCACCATACTTGGAATAATATGTCACCTAAACCACCAGCTACCACCCACATTTACACATACACCCCATTACCACCAAATGCATGGGAGAAACTACGCAATGCAACACTACTGTCTAAGTTTGGAGAAAAAAATATGTCACCAATAACAACAGATAAAATAAAATAAAAAAGTGAAAATCTGCTTAAAAATTGCCAGAACCACCAAACAAATTCCCATACACACACTGCTATGAAGAAAATACGTCATCACTACCACTAAATACTGAACACAATACACCAGTATCAAAAACAAAGTATAATAGAAATAGTGATGGGGAGATACAGCCAGACCGAGAGACAGTTTTTTCTATTTTTACAACTAAGACTATTGGAGAAGGGGTGTGTCACACTTCTCGAGGATACTGTAATTCGGCATAAATACCCTGTATCTACCATTTTCCAACAATACCATATAAAAAAAATCTGCAATTTCTCTGGATATGTGGCCCAGCAATTGGCATTTTTGTTTGGTACAGCCCCCCCAAAAAATTATTTCAACATGCTACTGTTCACCGAACAACTTTTGTGATGACCCCATTTCTCATAGATGGCCGAACCAAAAATTATCAAAATTATCAAATAATAATTTCAAGTTGAGTCCGATTTCGTAGGTTCTCCACTGCCTGGTCTACAGAGAAATTAAAAACTGGATTTTATAAAAATCTCAAATTTGTCGATGAAAGCATTTTAGATCGATTTTTAAAGAAACTTTCTGTATGGAGGAATAGAATAGCCAATGGGTTAGAACCCCCTACTATACCTTCTCACTAAATATAATATTAATTTTTTTTTTTAAAGTGATTAACTTATTCAAAAAGAATGCAACTCTTGAAATTGTACAAATAATACTTTGAAGATTTTGCATCCTTTTTCAGCAATGATTATTTCGGACACCATTTAATGAAAATTTTTTATAATTGAAAAATTTGTTTGTAACCTTGCTTAGGGTTACAGGGTACATAACCCTAAAAATGTACTTTTTTTTCGTTAATTTTGGATTTCTCCTTTCACAATTTTTGAGAAATGTAAAAGTTTAACGTATGAAGTTATCCTTTACGTTCACCCATTTCAGAATTCAATTCAGCTAATATGCATTCCTTGAACTTATTTATTCGGTTAAAACGCGACAGAAGTCAAAATAAAAAGGTTGTAGTACTCGAGCTTCGAATTAAAGTTCAAAAACTTTTTTTTTCTTTTATTTCCCCTCAAAAAAGTATGAAAAACGGCAAGAAAAAAAAAGCTATATAATAAGGGTTTGTGTATGCGAACTTATATTTCTTTTTTCTATTTTTTTTTTTCCTTTCTCTGTATATTCAATGCGAAGAGAAGTGTACGGGAAAAGCAATATTGAAGGAAAAAGTTGTGATGGCGAACGTGACACGTTACTAAAGATGGGAAAAAAATAAGAGGAAGAAAAAAACCTCGTAAAGAATAGAAAAGCATGAAGAGAGAAGAAAAAAAGGAAGGAAAAAGAAAAAGCGTTGTTAAAATGTAAATGAGTGTGTTTGGAAAAATACGTAGACCTTTCATTCGAGCGGCACATAGTGAAGAGTGTACCTACTTTTCGTAGTGGTAAATTTTTTTTTTTTTTTTTACTTTCACATCGGTTGTAAAATGAATCGAAGTGAACTGCAATTATATTCAAATGTAAACATTTTATAAAATTTAGCTGCTGGTGTCTCTCATCGTCTGAAATTAAATAGTCACATTTTTCAAGCAGAAAATGCACAGAGTGAGTGCTCGTTTGAGGGTATTTTTAATTTCTGTACTAATTACATTTTTAATGGCTGAGCTCGACTATTTTTTGTCATAAACTAAGCTTAATTTTTCTTCGAATAATTCAGAAAATTACGTTTTATTTCGAGAAAAAAAAAAAAAAAAAAAACTAGACTTATACGTCATGTTTTAATAAACTGCCGAATAATATTTAAAAGAGGACTAATTAAAAAGCATTTAACATAATTAACATACTTCTTCGCGCGTAATTGAGTGGTGCATTACGTGAAATACGAGCTTGGCGTGTGAATTTTTAATCTGCTTTTTTTTTTTTTTGTTTTTCTTACTTCGTGTGAAAAACGATATTAACGAGTCTGGGAAAGATAAAGCATTGGTTGACTTTTTTTTTTCTTTATTTTTTTTTTAATTTGATTCTTAACGACGACAAAGATACTCACGTTGCATTGATATTTGCTTGATTTTGTTGATTTCCTCTATTGCTTTCTCTTTTCTTTGTTATATTTTCAAGGAACACGAATTTTAAGAATTTAGAATCGTTTATTAGAGAGTCTATAAGACGCAGAATAAGTGTGTCACTTTTTTAGAAAGGGCCAAAACTTTTTTTAGCCAACTTCGAAAAAAAGTGTGGGAGGTTATGGTTTTTTATTTACTTTAGGCTCATGTTTATTGCTTTATAACTTTTCACGGTGTGTGCTAATTATGACGAACATTTTTTCAATTGATAAAGGATTTACTCTGAGGTAGTCTCATTTTAAATTTTCCAGAATCGATAAGATAGTTTTTTCTGAGTTACCTCTAAAAAACGTTCGGTTTCATTCCGAAAATGATTGTAACGAACGTAGATGAAATAAAAAAGTATTAAATCAAAAATTTTTCTAAAAAAAAAAAAATTTGTAAAAATGCTCTAAAAATTAAAAACAAAACCATTTTAAAATTTCTCCAGCACAACATTTTTGGAATGATTGAAGTAGTTGTTAAATATATAAAATTTTGTAATAAAATCAGATCGAATTGACATATAGCATATAGTATGCCTTCATGACAGAAGAAAGGAACACCGACTTCAATAAATTCCAGTAGATTTGCCGGAGAAATTTGGGAAAGGTTATTATTTTCGGTTTTTTTACGGATTTTTAATTTTTTTTTCTTTTTTTAGGTTGATTTAGTTTTTTGAGAAAAGTTTTCGATAGTTCTCGAAAATAAAAAGGTTTTAGTTCATACTATTGTATCGTATCCAGAAATTTTGCGGTAAACCATAGGAGAGTATAGTTATGTTTTGGGAGCTACCAAACGGAACTGCAATAGAGTAGCAGTCCTCGACCATTTTTAGCGCTTATACCCGAGTTAAACATTTAAATTGTTTCCAAAGTACGTTTTCATTTAACGTTGAGGTTTTGTGGGAGTAGGCGATAACTGATTGACTGGAGTTTAGTACGGTGGAGTAGGTGCTCGGCTTTACAATCTGAATGTTAGATGTTCGAGATCACCAGCCATCGCATTACTGACTCAAAATTGAAATGTTTTCGATTTCGTCTCCTTGGTGCTCCTGCCGGTGACTGGAAAATTCGTTCGAGGAAATTACTACCCTTGCTCTGAAGAATTACTCATCAAATCTTCTACCACTCTAATTTACATCAAATAACAGCCGATATTGAGCGAAATGGCTTCGATGTCGGGTTACAATAATAACAGACAAATAATAATTTTGCTACACAATACAAAAAAATCGAGTCGGTAATTTTTGCTGACTGAATTTTAATAAATTCGAGAACTGAATTAGTCTCAAGTTGCAGAAATTTTTTCACCACCAATAAAACAGTTGGATATGGAACCAATCCATCATATTGTTAGTACGTAAAAAAAAAAAATTATTATGAAAAACAAAAGGAATAAGTACTTTAATTAGCAAATTGTAACATATTAGAGGACTCTCGAGAAAAGATACTGTAGATGAAGTATATATTTACAATGTAATTTACTGGTTATATATCATAAAGAAACGTGAGTTTTTTGAAATAATGGAAAAGAATTGTGAATAGCATTGTGAAAACAAAATTAAACGTAGTAAATCAAGATTAATTAGAAACATTTAAAATGTAAAAATGTGAGAAATGAAAAGTAGAGAAAAACAAAAACAGCTTGCGGTTTTGAAGTTCGCTTCCAAATTAGTTCCTTGGGTGTCAACAATATTATATCTTTTTGTCAAGATGTTGATGACGAGGGGTCTCTCTCGAACACTTTGAAGTATTAATATTTTTTCATTCGCTGCATTTATTTCTGCACTTATTATTGAATTCAGCCGTGGCTGCGGTAAGCCTTGCTTCGTTCCGTGTAAATTATTATTTATTAAACTAAGATTGAGATGAAGTTATATATTGTATCATCAATAGTGTAGAACCAAAAGAAGAAAATTGGCTTTAAAAATTCCCGAATTCCAGCAACAGCTATTATTAACTTACTAATTTGATCAGAATATTACTGAAAGTAGTGAAATGTTGTACCGTACCTTAAAAGTTCCTTCTGGCTCTTGAAAAACTGAAATATTGGCATGATAAGACTACATTTTGTTTCTCTCTATGAATAATCTAACTTATATACTAGTAGGTGATATCATTCGTGAAAGGCAAACGTAAGACCAATACAAAGACAATTTTAGTCTTGGTATTGCTTTTGGTCTTCATCTTTGCTTTTATTAATGACTAAATTAAACTACCCCTAACAATTTGTTCATAACTCTGAAATTTTCTTTTGGTCATTACCTAAGCCAAGTCAAGTTTTGGTATTGGTTTTGGCCTTTTTGTTATAAAAAGTGTAATACTTATGGTTCCGGGTCACTTTCCTAAACGGACAATTTCCCAAAAATTTTTTTACTAAATCCATTTTTCCAAAGGGTCATTTTCCCAAATGGAAAATTTCCTAAAGAATAAATACAAATTATTTTTCCAAACAAAACAAAAAAAGAAAATAATTCATTTAACCTAGCCTACTACAATATCTGCAAGCATAAGATAAATTATTTTATATAATACATGATCAGAAAGGTAATGTTTATGCTGGTATTTTACAAGTGAAAAGTAGCTCCTATCATTTATGGATGTAATCTCAATGTAAATGAACACGCCTCCATGTAAAAACGTGAAGCATCTTTTTACATGGAAGCACATTTACTTTTCATGCAGGTAGAGGTTACATGTTTTGAATGAAACGTTAAATCTACCACAATGAGGAGGTTGATATTTTGTTTCGTTTTTTATAATTTTCAAGAAAGACACATCATTATGATAGAATTTGAACGTTTCATTGCTTTCTGATCATTAATTATATAAAATATCTTCCTCAACAATGTTCAAAAGTGAGTTTACATGACCCGGGAATTGCTTACTCCCTACGCTCATTTTGTAAACTCCCTCACATTTAAACGCTCACTTTTAAACTTTTGTGTAATATACTATTTAAAAAAAAAAAAAAAAAAAAATTCCTTCAATTAACCTCCCCAATAGTCAATACCCAAAGGCACAATATAAATTCTTTTCCAAAAATATATATTAAAAAAAAAACCTCCTAATCCTAATCTTCCACAATACTTTAAGGCGCACAAGATGAATTCTTTTTCTAAAAAAAATAATCCACCTCACTTATCCTCCCCCTATATTATCTCCCGAGTTTTTATGCTTTCAATGTAGAGAAAAATTGAAAAAAAAAAGTGTAAAAAATTTTTGGGAAATTGTTCGGTCTGGAAAATGTCGAAGAACCAAGACCAAGACCAAAACTAGTTGTACTCGCCACTGTAGTTCCTAGTATTAATAATTCAAATAATTTTCTTCTCATCAAAGTAGTAAAAATTACAACCATTGGCGGTTTCGAAGAAAAAATTTCAGGTAGAAAACGCTTGAACCCATATTAATTACAAGATGCAGAACTCGATAATTTCTTATGTGGCTATAATTTGCTTAAAAATCTTTTTGACAAAAAAAAAAAAGAAAAAAAAGCCAATTTTACTGAGCCAGAACCCGTTTAGATTCGCCATTGATTACTAATCATTTTTTTCCACCGTGAATGAATATTTCATGCAAACTTTCGCATCATAATGTCTCATTCTCGAAGCATTAGTTCGTTCATACCACTATAAGATATTTTTGGTGAACCTTTTTTTCACCAACTGACTAAAGTACATTATTTTCCCTCTCACCGCTTTTAGCCCTTCCCAAAAAATTTTGTTCACGCGGGAAACCGAAAGTCCGGAATATACTATAATATAAGAAAAGCCAGCTATATCGCATTATGCTGCGCATTTTTAATGTAATCATAAAAAGAAAGAAGAAGGGGGGAGAAAAAAAACACACCCAACCATCCTTTAGACGTGCATTCAATTTCATGGAAGAACTCTTCGAGTAATATCTCTTTCTGCGAAACTTTTTTCGCAGTGTTTTCTTGATCGCTTTTCTTCCTGCTGTTTTTCGCTTTCTTTCTTTTTTTCTTCTTTTTGCAGTGTTTTCCTGTTCGTTACTCTTCACGTCTCCCATCAACCAACCCCTACTTTGTATCCCGTCACCAAGAAATACGTGCATGCATGTTCCGTGCTTCTGCGTTGTAGTGGTGCCTAAAATACAAAGAATGAGGCAAAAAAAAAAAAAAAAAAAAAAAAAAAAAAAAAAAAAAAAAAGAAGAAAAGGATGAAAAAAGCAGAAAGAAAGGACGTATGTATGTTGAAGAATTATGGAAAAGTCTTTACGTTGGGCGCCATGTTGTGCGAAGTTTTTACTTTCTTTTTTTTTCTTTTTTTCCCTTTCTTTTCCTTTCGCCTGTTTTCCTTTCGCTCTGTTTCTTTTATCGATTCTACAGGAAGGAACGTTGTAAAATTACATTGGAAGGCGTGGCGATAGATATAAATAAAAATAAATCGAAGCATGTGTACCAGTATTCTGCACATGTACATAAGCTTTCTCGTCGAATGAGAAAGAGAAGTTGAAAAAAATTCAAAGGGGGTTTACTATCAAGCGCTGGTGGCGTTTTATGAAGATAATAAAGTAAGGCTTGTAGGAGGATTTCGACAAGATGAAGACTGATTGGCCAAAAAATCGACTTACCGTCAGTACTTTTGAAGCATTTTCGCCCAGTTTTGGAGAAAAATATTACCTTCGAGAGAAATTAATTCGATAATGGAATCGTTGAGCATAACCCTCGGGAGTACTTTCGAGGAGCTACAGTCGATTTCAGCGACGAAAAACTAGATAAAAGTGGGAAAAGTAGTGATAATAACTAATTCCTGTGAAATATCTTACAAATAAACTTCTCATTATTTGGTTAAATTTGCATTTGATTTTGCGAATTTCTGCTGACAATGCATGACTGCATACATACGTGCATATGCGGTTTGCTCGTTCAAATTTTCACCAAGAGGGGCAGTTAGAATGTCTGCTTGTAAGGCTGCAAAATTATACAGTTAAGACCTTATCTACGACTATAATTAATGCGGGTTTTCCGCAGCCACGTTTATATTCGAATTCTACAGTCTTGCCGAACAACACAAAGAAATTTGTGGTAACTGCCTAATTTTGATTTTAAAGTATATTTTTCTAGTGGATTATGGGTCTACGTAGCGTTGTGGTTAGGTGCTCACCTTTGCGATCCAGTTTGAGATTGGCCTGCACCGTCACATTCTCGACCCAGAATACCGGTGTATTCGGCTCGGTTTCATTGGTACTGCAGTGTATGTGACTAAAAAATTCATACTTGGTAGACAATTGCCCACTGGATCCTAACCTCACAAAACGTATCCTCCAGTTGCAGGGTAAAATGGCCACCTAATCAAAGCCAATTGAAAAAAATTGGAAAAAAAAGTTACGGTGAAATGTTACATATGTTAGGAGCAGAAACCAAATTTGCTCAATGAGCAAAAAAAATTCTCAAAATGTGTTTTGTCATTTAAAAATTGCCAGAATGCGAAATTTGTGTTTTGGCTGTTTTTAAATGCTCAGAATGTGTTCTGAGCTATAGGCTAATACCACAACACGAATTTTGTGTTGTGTTATTAGCCTAAATGCACAAAACATATCATGGAAGTTTCCCAATTCCACAATGCATTCTGTGTGTGACTTTAATGCCACTACACGAATTCTTACTGTGACATTTGATCGAAAGGAACAGAACGCATTGTGAGTTTTTTAATTTCAAAGTCAGTTCCACAACACATTCTGTATATTAAGCCCTGTTCGCAACACAGTAAATAACTTAAAACGTAGAGAGGACGCTTTGATGACACATGTTTTTGTAATTTGTTGATAAAAATGAAATGCTATTCCATTAACACTGACATCATTCAAGTCATCAAACCCTGTTTTCTTGTGGAATAGCATCACATTTTCATCAGTGGATGGTAAAACCTTGTGTTGTGAATGCATCTCTTTACGTTTTAGGTGTTTTTTTTTATTGTGAACCAAGTTTTACTTTTATCGCCAAACACAAATTTGGATTGTGGCAATGAAGTGTGTAGATAACCAGTTGTAGAATTCAGAAACTTTATAACAATGTATTCTATTCCTTTTGATCAACACCACAACAAAATAATTAGCCTATAATTCAGAATGTGTTTGAGCATGTTTTTGCTCATTGAGCAAATTCAGTTTTTGCTCCTAACATATACATCATCATTTATTTAGATTCTGCATTACAGTTGTAATTTAACTTTTTTATATACACTTAGTTTGGTAGACATGTAGATTTATAACTGTAGTCTGGAAAATGATTGAGCTTTTTGCAGGGAAGGATTTGTTTGGATGTGACTTCGACTTTGGTTTCACTTAAGCCAATGATAGTAAATCTTTTGATGAACAAAGTAGAAAAGTAGTTCTTAAGTCAGAGGCATTTCTTTCTAACTGAATTTTAGTAGTGCAGTCTTTTTCGTGCTAAAACGTTCAAATGCGTTGATAAGGGAGTTTGGTGGGTCTAGGCCCCCATTACCTCCAAAAAAAATGACTGACTTCAAAATTAATGTTATTGTTGTTGTTGGTGATGGTGGTATTGTGGTGGGGAGGTGGGTTGAAAGGGGCGATTAAGAAGATGTGAACCCTCTCCTTTTCACCTGCTGCCTAATGGTGTAGTGAAAGTTGGAACTTTGCGAGGAGTAAGGGTGTTGAAGAAACTCCGTTTTCCCTTTATTATATGATAAGTTAGGTGAGGATTTGAACCTTTAAAACGGAATGATTACTGGTGTGTTTACGGACCAAGTGACAATAATTCTCGTTTGGAGTATTTATTTTCACATCAATTTAAAAGCGTTATACACTAACTTTCGAACATAAAAAATAGCAATACTTCCAATTAGAATTTCTGATAAATCATACGCCTCCCTTCTTCGTTCTTATAATCCACTTTAGCCGCAAGAAAATAAACGATAACAATAAACAAGGTGATTAACCAGTTTAATGAACTGCGAACAGACAGTTTTTCAAACGTTTACAAAGTGGGTGCTTGTAATTTAATAAAAATTAATTTCCCAAAAGAAAAACCCTTCGTCTTACAATATCTGCATATAATTTCTGTAGCGAAACGAGGAAGTCAGGATCTGAAGATTGAAGAAAAAAAAAAGAAGAAAAACAATGAAGAGGAGAAAAAGAAGAGGAAAAACGAATATTTATGCTAGTGGGTCGTCGTTCGAAAATCGTGTCTGTTTATTTTCAGGGTATTAATAACTTTTTTTCTTTTTTTTTTTCCATCATTACAATGTCGAGACTGAGGATATTTAACACTTTTTGGTAAAAGTAAACTCTGCTGCAGAGTGCAGAGGAGAATTTTTTTTCCTCTACGGATATACAGTGAAGAGGAAAAAAGTAAGGGAAGAACGAAGTAGAAACAATGAAGAAGAAGAAGAAAAA
>WOFM01001297.1:0-31843 GCA_011428145.1 Ericerus pela
GTCGTCGTCGTTAAAATCCGCTTGCACTTCTCTCGTTTCCAAGGTAAAAAAATACACATTGCTCGCCAGTTAGAAAGAAAGATTTTGCTGAGAATTATTAACAGAATTTCAAATTATGTGTGTTGCTAGTTACGTTCATTATAGGTTTTAAGAATTTTGTACCATACTAGGTACATATTATGGGTGTGTATTCAAACTAATTTTAGGACCCGTAATACTCACACACAAAAAAAAGACATTTGAGCAAGATTGCGCACATATTTTTCGATTTGTATTAAGTAAAGTTCGCGGTTTTATTGTATTTATCGTATACGAATGGTTATAAAATAGTAATTCAATAAATTTTTGCATCCCCCTTTTGTATCACCTATTTTCCATTTACTTTTTGGGTTGAACAACAATGAAAAACGATAATGTATTACTGTATCTTTTCAATCAGCTAAAAAAGCTACTTTGACCCAATGTCCGCCGTCGAATCGTTGACCTGACTGATTTAAATTCCTCTAATTCGCTTGCAGATCCCCATACCGTTGAAACGTTGACCACCATGGAGTCATCACCATCGCTACAGCTAGTCGACGACTACGACCACATTAATGAATTCGTGTTCTACACGACGACCAGCATTCCAGGCAAAGGATGCGACTTGAATTTGTTCGATTCGCAAATCACATCGCGCTGTTCGTGCACGGACGGATGCGTGAATGTAAATACGTGCGTATGTTTAAGTAGTAATATGACGGGCATCAATTACCAAGACGGGAAGTTAGCAGATACGAAAATGGTGGCGACGTCCAGCAGTGGCGGCGGCGCCGTCAATGGCTGCTGCGTCGAATGCGGTAGTCAATGCGGATGCGATCCGAGAACGTGCGCAAATCGACTCGTCCAGTTTGGTCCGGCCGCCGGACTGAAGGTCGAGAATTTTGCGGCCAAAGGTTACGGTCTGATTACGACAATTGGATTACGCAGGGGAGCGTTCGTGTGCGAGTACGCGGGCGAAGTTATCGGTGACGAAGAGGCAGCTAAGCGTCGCGCACGTGACGCCACCAACTACATATTCACGTTAAACGAATTTGTGCGCGATCGTCAGCTAAAAACGATCGTTGACGCTACGTGCATCGCAAACGTCGGCCGTTACATCAACCATTCGTGTGATCCGAACTGCGTGGTGATACCGATTCGCGTCGACTCCGTCGTACCTAGGCTGTGTATTTTTGCATGCAAAGACATCGAAGCTGGTGAAGAAATAACCTATAGGTACGACGATGCTACCAAGTGCGACGACGACGCGAATATCGCCAACCTTGGTAAGCTTAAATTGTGCTTGTGTGGATCGAAAAAGTGTTCGAAGTACTTACCCTTCATTGCGTAGTCTTTAGCATATTTACTTGCGCTGTTGACCGTCATAATCGGTTTGTTTGTTTGTGAGCTCTTGAGTGGCGTCAGCGGTGGACGGCCGAAATTTCGTCAAAATAAGGATTTTCGTGAATAATAGTAATTATTATTTGTATTATTAAGGAAGTGTACGAGGACTGTTTTTGTAGAAAACACGCGTTCCAGACGAAATGTTCTCAATCGCTGAACTCAACTCTATCCGGCAGAGCCCCCCGCTTGTAACGAACTTAGTAGTATAATATTATTACTTCTACTTTGGAAACGTACACTTTTTCTTTTTTACTCGACTACAAAGAAGGATTATGTTGTTCACTCGCCATGTTTATTTATTTTTTGTTTTAAAAAGCGTATCTTTCGACTTGAAACTACTCGCTTTAGGTTTCGCGAATAGATATACAAGAAACTCATTGCGCAATCCAAATTTCCCTGGTCGTTTTGTGAGTTCATGGATTCGTGTATTGTTCGTTCTCCAAATTTTGACCAACCATAAAAAATCGATTACGCTACCAACCCGACGGCGTAATGTGGAGAAGGGTAACTGAGGAGATCCTTCACAACTCACGGAAGTTTTTAGTACATTTTATTTTGCCCGTTGAATTACTCTATCCTTTACAATTAAAACATTGAAAAATATTGCTCAAAATTTGCTGAAAGCTTATTTTTTTCAGACTTTGGCGTGAAACTTATTCGTAGAGGAAAACTACGAAATTTGGTAATTGTTGATACGTTTCGGGCCGAATGCAAAAATTATACTTGAGAACTAAATGTGCCTTGAGAAATTGTTGAGTGCTAGTCAGACCATTTTTTAGGTGACAGAAAGATCAACTTCTCATCTATGTCATATTTAAGTATTTTTTACATCAGAATAAAATGTATTATCTAGGAACGCTATTATGAAATTTGAAAGAGAGTAGAGCGTTGGTTCTTAGAAAATTCATTTGGTAGTACTTTTATGAAACCAAAACTTTTATGATAAGGACATGAAAGGCAGAAACCTGATATGGTGTTGTGAAATTGGTGGTAAACTTAGGGTTCTGTAGAAAAACGGGGAAATTCTACTAGTCATTCTTAAATTTATTGTGATTCTTTTAGTGTATTTTAACTATTGCATTCAATGCAATGGAAGGACCTAGGAGCGTAATCTGTCGAAAAGCGCCAATCCTGAGTCGTAGATCACGAGTATATAGGTCACTCAAATTCTGTGCACAATATATATATACCTATTTCCACTTTTTGCTCATTTTGGTACTTTTTGGGAGTTTGTGGAATCTCCGCTGTTTGACCTATAAGAATGAAACTTGGGGTAGTATTAGAAGCTATCATGGGCTACAAATTCGTGTTAAAATTTTGGAAATTCATTCGCTAGTTTTGGAAGAAGAGGTTCTCAAAATGTTACAAATCCACCATATTGTCATCACGATGAATCCCGTAAATTTAAAGATTTTGGCTAAAAATTTTTATGGCAGTGGAGACTATTTGGGACTGGTTTGGTATTAAATTTGAGTGAAATCGGTCAACTGGTTTTTGAATGGCAGCCATTACAAAATTTGACAGTTTTGGAAAATACACACTTACCGCGGTTGATGCGAGGCAGATATTTTTTTTTCTTTACAGAGAAATGAATTACATCGTTGAAATAAAATTTGGAAAGCCGTCAAAGGTTGTAAAAAATATTCCACTTCACACTCAGTGCTTAAAAGTGGCTAAGTCTCGTATGTCTTCCACAATCTTCAACAGAAACATCAGCTTTGACAAAATAAGTTTTCTTTCTCTTTTAATAGATACAGTGTTTTTTAGCGGACCTTAGTTTATGGCTTTTATTCATAATAGCATTTTAGTAATAATTACTCATGATGTGAAGTTCTTATACGCAAGAATTTCTGAAGTATCGTTCTTGCATTTAGCCCTTGATGTTTAATTTCTGTTGGGCATTATTCTCGTAATTGACAGTTCATTTTTACTTTTTTTTTTTTTTCCAATGTTCTAATGAAAAATTGCACATCTAAATTTTCAAATTTATTCATTGTTCTCGCCTTTTAATCTTTTTTTTTCTCATTTTTTATAAAAAAAGGTTGTTAGAAATCTGTACTTCTGGCATTTAAATTTCGTGAATGCTCCTTTGTATGGGGAAAAAATAATTGTTAGAAGATTTTTCAGTTTTGGAGTTTTTAATTCTCTTGAACTCGTGCTAGAGACTGTGTGTAGGGAATTATCGAATGTAAAAATCAAGAGAATATTAGGTTTAGTTGAAAAAAATTTTTTTAATGCGGTGGCTTTGAATAGGAAATTCAAGTACCCTGCTAGCTATACATTGATATATCGAAGGATGTGTGACGAGCTAACCAATTAGCTACTCGTGTTTTTCAAAGTATCTGTGGAAGTAGGTATAAAGATGTGGTCATGAAATGGTTTATGCCTACTTTATACTCGTTGATTTAATTCATCGTCCAATGAGTACTACTTTAAAGGACCATCTCATTTGTTAACCTTGAAAGATCTACAACCAGTCTTCGTGATTATTTTAAGCAAGCCAATTTTATGTCACTATTCGACCTAATTGATTCATTCTTTATCGAATTAAAATGTACGTAAAACTGTGATATTTCCATTTTGAAAACAGTCCTATAGTTCATTATTTCGCCTATAACCAACTTTCTTTTTTTTCCTTTTTTCGGTCTTAATATAATAAGTACGAAACAGTTACCCCGTCACTTCTATACCTTTTTGAACGATTAAAAATTGTTTGTTTCTCTACCTAGCTGCAGGTGTGGGCAAGATCACCAAAACAATAACCCTGTTCACGGATACTTTTCGATTTTTAAAAAAGTGATTGTAGTCTGGATCACGAATTACTTCCCAAAGAATGATCCGAATCCAGATCACGGATCATTTGAAAAAAAAAAGGATCTGTCCAGATCATAAAAGATCAGTGATCAGAATAGTTTTGATCCTGCCCATTCCTGCCAGCAGTGTACACTTTTTGTCAAAGTCTTTTCTTTTAGCCAAAAAATGCAAGAATTCTTGCATCGGTTCATAAATTGTTTACTTTTGGGATATTAGTGCAAAGTATTGGCGTTCTTTTGAAAACGGTTTAAACTCTGTTCAGGAAAAAGTGTAGGTGTGGTGTATACACTTGCTGCATTAAATGAAAAGGAGCTGTGGACAAAGTCCTGAAATAGTTATCGCTGCATTTGACTTTTACTGATATCAAATTTCTTATCATTGAACTTAATTATTAATGCAATATTCTGATACAAAAACGCACTTCAACTGTTGAGTGGAACAGGATGAACATGTTAAAAAGATGACTTTAATTTAACATGACCGTAGTAAAATAAAATTATGCTATCTCTCCTATATACGCAGAGCAATAAAAGCATATGTTCACCATTTTTTTGAATAGTAGTAGTTTAGTGGTAAATCCTGTATCCATGAATTCTTCCATGAGGATGACATAAGTTTCAAATACAATTTTTTTCTACGTTTGCGAAAGAAAAACTAATACCCTCTTTGCAAGCCAGTTTTGAAAAAACAAAAGGAAGAAACTAGAAAGTGTGAATATTACTTTTTTATTTTTTTAGAGACAAATTCCGCCATAGGCTCCCAAATTGACAGTCAGTTCATATCCATAAGGTATTAATTCTCAAGAGTAATGATGGTAAATGCTCGAGCACTTATTATTGATGAGCAAATGCTGTGTATGTTCAGACATTTGTTCAGCACGTGCCCATGTTTAAAATGCTCAAGCATGCTAGAGCATTTTTAATATTTCCTCTTAAAACAAGACATAATTAGTTGAAAAATTACACATTGCAATAATTATATGTTTAATCAGTCTGGATATTCCGTGAGTTGTTAGCAAAGATAAAATTTATACTTTATCAAAGTTTTAAAACAGATTGAAAAAGCTATAGCTTTTGGCTTTTCACATAAAGCTTTCAACTTTCAGTGGTTTCCTCAAAAATTTTTGGATCTTAGCTTCCAACTTTTGGCTTTCAGCTATTTCGTAAATTTTTTAAATTTTCACAAAACTAACTTTGATAAAATTTATAATTTTAAAAACTGAAAAATATTAGTCTGAAAATTTCCACCAATGAAATGTAAACAAAAAAAAGCCTCTACAAACATAAAGTTTTCACCTTCGGCTTTTGAATTTTCACATAAAGCTTTTAGCTTTAGGAGACGTTGTTCGCAGGTAACTTTATGGCTCCTTGTTGGTTGTGCACATGCGCCTGAACTTGTCTTCTTTCCATAATATTGGTTAGTTTATTTTTTGATATTTTGATCAATCGAAGGGCATTTGTTGATGAATTCTCTTCGATTTGTTTGCGTTTATTGGCATTAATTCGTCGACAAATTCCCTTTGATTTGTCGACGAATTAAGGCTGTTAAATACACCCAAATCCCCCTTGATCAGTGTGTGTTTATAGATATTAATTTGTTGACAAATCGAATAGAATTTGTCGTTGAATTCTATTCGATTGGTTTGCATTTATCGGCATTAATTTGTCGACGAATTAAGGCCGTTAAATATATCTGAATTCCCTTGATTCTTGTGGGTTTATTGACATGAATTTGTCGACAAATTCCTCTCGACTGATTCATTCACGCTTATAATTATCACGGTGGGATTTAAATTTCATGTTTTATAACAAACTATATGGAAAGAAGACAAGTTCAGGCGCATGCGCACAACCAACGAGGAGCCATAAAGTTACCTGCAAACAACATCTCCTTTGGCTTTCTCCTCCAAAATTTTTCTGGCTTTCAAATTCTGGATGGATACTCATTGAATAGTGTATTCACTCCAGAACAAAATGTAGTATGAGAAAATGCCGTGTGAGTGCGCTAGATTACAAACAATGTTTTAATATTAAATTTCATACATTTATTTTCCAAGCACTTGCTTAACAAATGCACAGATACTTAAACATTTAAAAAAAAAGCAAATTCTCTTAACCATCACTACTATGGAGAATGAACTTTCAAATGAAACTTAAAAACTGCTCAACAGAAAACAAAATGTGATAGCTCCCTAGGATGATATTAAAGTTTGCTAGAAATTTATGCTATAAATGTTCTTTTGGTAATAAAAGAACCGATAATTTTTTCTGCACTTTTTCTAAACCATTACTGAACTGAGTTCACACTTTTTTGGCAAAAGAACAGACCTCATGTTATTCTATCTACGTTTGTATCTTTTATCTAGAAAACTTGGTACATTTGTTATCTTTTTTTGGCAAAGTGTATGCGCCATTCCTTATTTGTAAAAATTGACTAACTTTTTTACTTATAGTGTCTAATTCATATATCTAGTACTATTTTTTATGGTAGTATACTGTCGTTTACTTGGTCAGAATTTTATAGTAATTTGAAAATTGTTTTCTTGTCCCGATTGCTCGTTCATTTTCTGTGTAATTAGTTAATAATTGTAAATCCAAATAAATAAATTTGTGTATGTAATCGTTAATATGTGAAAATTTACTATGCCATATGTTTTTAAGTGTTTGTAGTTCTCTGCCACGTTCAAGCCCAGGACCGTATGTTGGGAGGTTGTCGAATGCCCACACCCCAACAATGGCATACCAAAGGGGAATTGGGGGTGTCACACCTCCTCCAATATCTTCAAACCCTTTGACAAATTATATCAAATTTGTTGTATTTCTCTTCATAGTCGGTGGTTTCTTTGGATATTTGGCCCAGCAGAGCATTTTTACCTGGTACCCCCAAAAAAAAAAATCTTTCAGTAGGCTATTGCTTCCCAAAGTTCCAAAAAAACCATTAAAATATATATGTTCTAAAACATAAAAAACCACCTAAAACAATTTTTTGGTCACTGCTAGCAAAATTGTCTTATCAAGGTATAAAATCTCTCCCACTGATAAATCCTGGATACGGCACTATACATGCTGCTTGTAAACCCTTGTCCATACTCCTTCTTCGTCTAGAAAATCAAATACTGACAACAAGAAGTTTGCGCATTGGCATGGCTGCTATGAAAATAGAGCCACTATGACCCTAGTAAAATGAGGATGGAGGTGGTCGTTCGTCCTGCTGATGATTTCTTTGTTTCATTATGCCTTTGACCATAAAATTGTAAATCCAGAACCCAAGCTTGTTCTTTAAAATTTTATTTTTTGTTCTTCCTTTTTTCCTTATTGAATTTTTCCAATAGTTGGAGCCTTCAGCTAATGGATTTTAGATTTGGGTTTTCAAAAGTAGGTTTTAATAAAAAAAAAAAGTAATAATGTGGGGACTCACCCGTATGAGGGATAGGGGCTCGGACACCTTGACAACAGTTGCCGCCCCAAAGGGCAGTCGTCCATGCGACGTAAAACACACAAATTACATTCAATCGTAATTACCTGTAAGTACATGCAGGTAATGTACGAGTCGAGTACAGAATCGTGACACAATAGAATGATGTCACAATCAGTACACAAACCGGCCAACCATCTCTTATCTCAATAGGGGATGATGTAACCGGTCCATTCTCACCTACATACGTATTCTCTTACGTATGTGTGTTTGTGTGCGTGTAAATAAGCCATATATAAACCGCCCGAACCGGCTCTAAAATTGAAAGTATTTGCCTTGGTTTTGGCTTACCCATACTTATGTATGAAGTTGCTGAACGCTTAAATTCTATTGAATTTACCTTCTGGTGAGAATAGTTTCTCACAACAAGGTATTCCACAAATAATTTTATATGTAATTTGCGTTTAAGAAATATTCAAACAGTATTTTCGTAATCAGTTATTTATTTGACTGGGTCTGAACTGGGATGTTCCTTGTGAATTCAGTTCTTAAGATTCCAGACAGGTAGTTTGGATCATATGGATTGAATTTAATGTCCTCAAATACCGCATCTTTTTTTGAACAACAATGCACATTGCTTCTATGAACTCGAGCTCCTCATTCTATTTATCCTTAAAATTTGTAGATTTTCCTCTAGGTTTATTTGTCTCAGAATATACAGAATTTATTTTTCTCTCATGTCAAATCTATTAAAAAACAAGAATAACGCATATACTCTTTTGTTGATATCTTGCATTAATTAGTAGTGTTGTTTTATGTTCTGATACATTAGATGCTAGAGAATAAAGATTTTTTATGTCAGTTTTGGACTTCGAAAATTTTCCAAGTCCTTATAAGTTTCTCTTCAACTGCGCTAGAAAAATAAGGTTCACTCTGGTATTTTCTTCTAGGTACATATAAAATTGGATAGAATTATCCAAAATATTTTTTGAGCAAGTAGCAATCAGGTGTTTTTCAATCTTCCCCCAAAAGTTTTTTTCAACCATGAACCATCTCTTATTTATTGGTGGATTAACAAAATTAGCTGGTGTTACCATGAATCTCTGTTTATATAGCAGGGGTTGAGAAACACTGCTTTTTTTCATTTTATTTCCTTTAATTGAGTTTCTGAAATTTACTATGTTAGTTACTTTATATAATACATGATCAGAAAGGCAATGTTTACATTGACAGAGACGTAGGGAAAGGCTTTATGAAAATTGCCAACTGAAATTTTTGTAATTACCATTGAGAAGATGATGGTAAATGTAGCAGAAATTGGTCAATGAGAAGAAACACCTAGGATTGAAGAACGATCAACACAGAAATCATCATTCACTATTTTATCATTTATTTTTTCATTTTGTGTAATAAATGTCAGTTTTTCAGAAATTTTATAAGAACTAGTTATTATTATGTTAGGTAATTTAAGCAAAGGACATCGTGACTGACTTCAATCAGAGACTACGTTCAAAATTTCATCATCAAATAAGCAGAGTTAAATTCTGGTACTTTAAATCATCATCTTTTGTTCAACCCAAAAATATTTCATTCAAGTCCTACAAAACTGTTATTAACTGAAACAGAGAACTAGATCTGCAAATTGTAAATGTTAAAAGATCATTGTAAAAAATTAACATCAATCGTCATTTATTTTTGATTTATTTTGCATTTTTTTACCTCTTAATTTATTTACATTCTGGTATATGTGGCATCAAGATCCATTTTTATTGTAATATTTTGTTCTAGATCTTTGTAAGAAGTTGCCATCTAGTCAGGTTTTTACATTGTAAATTTTTCCCCTTTTTAAATCATGGTCTCTACTTGTCAAATCACAATTCAATAACCTGTAAGTTGTATTATCTCTTATTCAATTCATGTTTTAGTCACTTTATTAGGTAAGGATAGGATTGTTTTGATAATTTTCTTTTCATTCGGTCTCTTTCTCTTCTTCAGCTTGGTTACTTATATTTGTTCAAACTGATTTTCAATTTTTCATAACTCAATTTTAAAATGACAGAACAAAATTTTGCAAAACTAAATGAAAGTACAAATTATGAAACATGAAGAATATTCATAATAACAGGTTTATATGCTGAAGGCTTATATTTCAATTACAGGTGAATATGATGTAACAATGGTAGCATTTAATAGCCTCAGTAATAAGGAAAAAATAATTGAAAAATTACAATCTATGTTAATTGAAAAATCTGAAAAAAATTTTGAAACATATAAAAATGAAACAATAAGTATAGAGAAAGAAATTATAATCAATATTTTAGATACTCAAGAAACTATTACAATAATAATAATGGAATTAATCAAGGGAATTTCAATAATGGAAACCCTAGAAATAGAGGACCAAATTTTAATGAAAATTATCAATTCCAAAATAGAAACTTTGATAACAGAGAAAATTTTAGACATAATGATACAATTAAATGTTATAATTGTGGCAAATTAGACACATAAAATGATTCTGTAATTTTTGATTTAATTGTGTCATTGGGCAAAATAATTCAAACAGTAACCAGAATTTTCCAAATAGTTATTAAAATAATCCCAACAATAATCAAAATCCAATAACAGAAACCCCAACAATAATAACACAAATGGAAATCAGAATGAAATTAAAAATGATAATATACAATTAACAATCATGGTCAAAAAAATTCAAATTGGAGATGTGAATGAAAAAGAAGTAAATCAAAATATCATGTTATATGCAGGAACTATTGTACACACTGTTTCATTTTTACAAAAATTAAATGGACCAATAAAATTACAAATTGCTTTAAAAAATACATATATGTTTGCAAAACACATAAGGATAATGGTTATTAGAGTAGGAAATTTATATGGGGAAAAAACCCTAATTGAACTGGAAAATGTACATTATGTACCTGAATTAGAAATAAATCTTTTATCAGGAATTATAGTTACTGAAAATAAAATTGTGTTCTTAGAACAAACTAGTAATTACATAAACATTCATTTAAGAGAAAATAAAAAAGTTATGGCAACAGCCTGGAAATCAAATAAAGTATACGTCATTAATTATTAGATAGTTTACAAATATATATAGGAAACTGTCAACAACCAAATAGAAAAAATTATGTTTGTGAGTGTGTGTGTGTGTATGTGTGTGGAAACTCAACAGTGCACCGTGCAGTTTTTTTATGCAATTTCAACTTTTTCATATCTAATATTTTTTTACACCCGTGAGGAAGCAGACTAGAGAACAAGAATGTTTACACATTAATAATATGAGTACATAACAGCACAGAATTAATCTGTAGTACATCATGTACAATATAAAATAGGTGTCGTGTATGTAGAGAGACAATGAGAACTATTATATATAATTGGAATTCTAACACCCGTACTCATGCAAGCTTCAATACAAGTGTCTTCTTTAGATTCGTGGTTTTTATATTTTTCAATTTTTTTGTCCTTGTTGTTTCATACTAATGGGCAATGTTGACTGTTGAGCCATTTAGCTTTTTTACAAAATTTTAATTTAATGTCATTTAGTCTGTGAAAAATTTCAGCTCTGAAACTAATGCTTCTAACTTTTGGATAACTTTGGTTGTTTTGACAGTTATTTATTGCATGGCTGATAGATATTTATTGCTTCATCAAATTTATTAAATTCAAGAAATTCAACATTCCATTACTTTAAATGAGACATTGAAAATTTAAATATGTTAAATGAATATCTTTGTTTTGAATTCAAAGTACTCCCCTCTGAAAATAACAGGGTTTATATGAAGAAAAACATTATTCGCAGTTCTCAGTGATGAGAGGTTGATGGTACGAGGACCAAAAAAGAACACAAGACTTCAGTTAAGAAAGAATATAATATGCAGACTGAAAAACTCACGCAAGAATAAAATATAATATCCTATATAATGGCGAAGCGCAGCGCTAGCGATAATTGAAAATAGGGATAGTGATTTGTGAGAGAAGTGGAACATGTGACATATATGTATATAGTGTGATGATGATGATGATGATAATGATGATGATGAATGAGATGGGGTGGGATTTCCGTTACAACACTCAGAACTTCAGAAGTACAGAACTAGTTCCTACTCTCAGTTGCAGCTGTTTTACCAGCATTGTCTGTATGAACTAGCCAACTAGAACTAGCACTACCAGCTCCTTACCAGCGCTGGTAAAACAGGGTGGTGTGAACGAGGCTAGAGTAGTCCATGCATAGTATCTTGTGAGAATAATAGCAAATTATATTATACGTCAACTTATTATTCTCGCACATCACATGATGTGGCAACACTGTTTTGTTATTATTTGTAATCTGTGATATTTGTGTTTGTAACTCAACTGTGATTATATGTTTTGTATGCCTTCTCGTCTCTCATCAACCGTCGGTGATTTAACATGTCCGCTGTTATTATATGGAATAAAATTCGTGAAATAGTAAATATTTAGTTTCTTATTTATGTATTTGTAATGTGTGTATCTAGTCTTTGCTCAGTGTCTTCGTTAGTTTAGGTTTCATCGTCGTATTTTCGTGTAGTTTGATCCGTTGGCTGTTCCAATTTTCTCACAGGTTATGGGCCCAGTTACCTGGATGTCAACGTGGTCGCCATTGTTCTGAGTCTTCAAAGTTGTGCTGTCGAATCCTGATAATCACTCCCAAGTAGTACCATCCCTTCTAATTTATTTTTCATTGTTTGATATGTTCGCTTCTCGATGTTCCTGTGATCTCGTTCGTGTTGAATTGTTGGTCGACTTATCTGATAGTTGCTGAAATTGCTGATTTGCAGTGCAACTGATCGTCGTTACCTGTTACCGAGATGGACGTGAGAAAGCAGAATACGATTAAGCCGTTCAATGGGCAGAATGGCCGAACATGGAAGTTTAGGATGGAGCTGCTGTTGGCGAAGGAATCGTTAAGTAATATAATTGTCGATTCTTTGCCTACTGTTCGTAATAGGGAAGATGCCTGGTCCAAGGAGAACGCCAAAGCTATGTTCCTGATCGCAAACAATGTGACCAATGAATACTTGGAGATGCTTCAGACTTACACCACCGCGAAGGAGATGTTCAACGTGCTGACGAACCTGATTGACAACGGCAACGACCAGACACTGATGGATTTACAAGGTGAATTGTACACAAAACGGTATGTTTCTGGTTCTGATTTGCAGAAGTATCTGCTTGATTTTCGTGCCCGTTGTAGACGATTAACTGAATTGGGAGACCTGACAACCACAAAACAGTTTATATTGGTATTGCTGCGATTGCTGCCTGCAGAGTTTCGTCCGATCAAAGTGGTGATAGAGGATGCAGAAGTCGTCACCTGGGATGGTGTGTTTATGAAGCTAAACAACTTCCAGCGTGAACTATCTTCTGATAGTAAATCGACAGTGAGAGGTAACTCTCTGAATTCTGCATCTCAAAAACCTTCATCAGTGGTTGTCACTGGTGAGGAGAACGTATTTTTCAGGAATCATAACAGTATCGGACGAAATCTTCCAATAATGAAGGTCGTAACTATAATAATAATCACAATTCTAACTCACAAAACAACAATAATAATAATAATTTTAATGGAAATGGTCGTAGTTCTGGTAATGACAATGGACATTCGAATATTAAATGTCACTATTGTAATAAGATCGGACATATAGCAAAAAATTGCTATGTTAAAAATAGAAATAATAATAACGATAATTGTAGTAGTAATAGTAATAATGGAAATCGTTCTAATGACCATGCTACTAATAATAATAATAATAATAGGAGCTCTGCACAGATGTGCAACAAAAATTTTAATAATAATGACGATTGCTCGGATGTGGGTTATAGTTTCACAGTAAATAATAATAGTAATAATAAAATTGATGATTGCTGTAATGCAAAGGAAGATACAAATTTGATGCCTCGAACCACATTCGTAGTAGACAGTGGATGCACAATATACATAATTAACGATATAAATTTGTTCAGTGACTACATAGACTTGATTAAGCCTCATAGTATCTGTGTTGCGAAAAAGGGAGTTTCGCTTTCCGTCACGTCTGTGGGTACAGTGAAATTAAAATTGTTGAATGGAATAATAATTGAATTGAAAAATGTTAGGTATGCTCGGGAGCTGCCGTAGAATCTGCTTTCGGTAAAACGAATGAGCAAGTCGGGTTTCGATACCCTGTTTAAAGAGGAATCTGTCGATGTCATCCAACGCTGCAGTGGAAAAATAGTGACCACTGGTGTTAGCGTGAATTCAGATCTTTACACGATTGATTTTTTTTAAATGTCTAGTCAATCGTGTAATCTGACGTTGGAGGATGAGTCGAGCCCGCTGACTGTGTGACATAGACGACTTGCTCATCTGAATGTGAACGATGTCAAGTTGTTGTCCAACAGAGGTTTAATACTGAACGTTGACTCCAACCTCAGATTGTTTTGCAAACCCTGTGTGATGCGAAAACAGAGCCGGAAACCGTTCTTGAGGTATGAACAAAAAACTAGTAAGCCTCTGGAATTGGTGCATACCGATCTCTGTGGTCCTATAAATCCTCCTGCATATAAAGGAGCAAAGTATTTTATGACCTTTATAGATGACTATTCCAACTTTTGTTGTGTTTACCTCCTGACGAGTAAGACGGAAGCGTTTTCTAAATTTAGGGTATATCATGAAATGGTCGCAAACAAATTTGGTTATAATGTAAAAAGACTCCGATGTGATTGCGGCACAGAATACTTGAACACAACCTTCCAGTCATATTGTACTGAGAAAGGAATCATTGTCGAACCTACTGTTGGCGGCTGTCCTCAGCAAAATGGAAAAGCTGAAAGGATGAACAGGACGCTATGTGAGAGGACAAGGACACTGTTATTTGAGAGTGGTCTTGGTAAGATATTTTGGTCGGAAGCCATATTGTGCTCTGCCTATATTGTGAACAGATGCCCCACAAATAAGGATTTTGTCCCTTTTGAAAGGTGGTTCAATGAACAATATGACTATAAAAAATTAAAAACGTTTGGATGCAACGCATATATGTTGTCATTCAAACATGACTCTAATAAGTTTAAAAATAAAGGTGAAAAGTTGATTATGGTAGGATACTCTCCATGTGGTTACAGATTGTTAGATATAAATGCTAAGGAAATACGTCTGTCACGGGATGTTGAGTTTTCTGAAAATAAAATAGATGATACTAATATAAATAAATATACGAAAGATGATGATATTTTCACAGAAGTCACAGAATCAAATTTAGAAAATATTGAAGTTGATGGTGACTTGAATTTGGACTGTCTTCCGCAGGAAACGACTGAACGTGATGAAATAGCAAGCAATATATATCTTGCTGAGGATGGCGTCCCTTTGACGTTTGAGGAGGCCAATGCTGCACCGGACAGTCTGATGTGGAGGGATGCTATTTCTTCTGAAATAAGTGCCCTGAACTCCAATCAGACTTGGCATGTGACCAAACGTCCAAAGGAAGCCCCCACCATCACGTGTCGTTGGATTTTTAATAAAAAATATGATGTTAATAATGAGGTTTTATATAAGGCCAGATTAGTTGCCAGAGGATGCCAACAGAAGAAGGGCTTCAATTTTAATGAAGTGTATGCGCCGGTGGCGAAACTTTCGACTGTCAGGACCCTCTTGGCTGTGAGCAATAAATTAAAATTTCACATAGAACAAATTGATATATGTAGTGCCTTCCTGAATGGAATAATAATGGTAGGTTATTCACCATGCGGTTATAAGTTGTTGGACATAAATACTAAGGAGATACGTCTGTCACGTGATGTTGAGTTCTTTGAAAGTGCAATTGGTAATTCTGGACATAATAAATATACAAAAAACGATGATTTGTTTAAGGAAGTCATGGAATCCAACGTGGAAAATATTGAAGTTGATGGTGATTTAAATTTGGATTGTCTTCCGCAGGAGGCGACTACATGTGATTAAGCAGCAGGAAATATATACCTGACTGAGGATGGCATCCCTTTGACGTTTGAGGAGGCGAGTGCAGCACCTGATAGTCTGATGTGGAGGGAGGCTATTTCATCTGAAATAAGTGCCCTGAATTCCAATCAGACTTGGAAGGTGACCAAACGTCCAAAGGACACCCCTACCATCACGTGTCGTTGGATCTTCAAAAAGAAATATGATAATGAAAATAATGTTTTATATAAGGCTAGGTTAGTTGCCAGAGGCTGCCAGCAGAAGAAAGGCTTCAACTTTAATGAAGTATATGCGCCGGTGGCGAAACTTTCGACTGTGAGGACCCTCTTGGCTGTTAGCAATAAATTAAAATTTTATATAGAACAAATAGATATCTGTAGTGCGTTTCTGAACGGTGTTCTCTCTGAGGATGTGTATCTCGAGATACCTGAAGGTATAGAAACGCAGGTTGATAAACGGACTAACGTACTGAAATTAAATAGGTCTATATATGGTCTAAAACATTCGCCAAAAGTGTGGAACAAACTATTTAATGAGTTCCTGTTGTCACTTGGCTTTGTACAAAGCATGGCTGATAACTGTTTGTATGTGTTCAAAAATAAACATGATGGAACAATAGTCTATCTACTCACTTACGTTGATGACGTTCTTATTAGTTCCAACAATAGAGAACAAATCACATTTTTAAAAAATAAAATTAATAAGAGATTTAAGTGTAAGGATCTTGGAAAGGTGAAAAAATATCTTGATTTAAATTTTAATTATAGTCGCAAAGAGGGCATACTGGTGATCGAGCAGAAGAATCTCAATGAGTCTGTTGCTAGGCAGTTTGGTGTTGATAAATGCGCACCCAACTACACACCCATTGACCCCAAACTCCAATTGGATAGGGACCTCAATGCGTGTGATAGTGTGTTGAATAATAACTATCAACAGCTCATGGGATGTTTGATGTACTTGATGCTAGGATCACAGCCTGATATTTGCTTTGCAATATCGTACTTCAGCCAGTTCTCCAGTTATGCCACAGACGAACATTTCAAATACTTATTGAGAGTCCTTAAATATTTAATGACAACAAAAGACAAAAAATTGGTATTTTCATATGAACTTAATAATAACGGCAATATAATCGAAACATATTCGGATGCCGATTGGGGTAACTGTGTTAACACAAGACGGTCTATCTCGGGTTACTATGTCTTTGTTAATGGGTCGCTGGTGTCCTGGTCCAGTAAGAAACAGCCAACAGTAACTCTGTCTAGCACTGAAAGTGAGTTGATCGCCATTTGCGATGCTACCACTGAGTCAATTTGGTTGAAGTATCTACTAAGTGATTTTTGCATTCAAGTTGATGACAGAGCTGTAATTTACGAAGACAATCAGAGTTGTCTGGCTATTTTACACTCTGGAAAATGGAACACTCGCAGATCAAAACATGTGGACGTGAAGTACCGTTTTGTGTGCAATCACGTAAATTTAGACTTTAAGTATTCATACGTGTCAACTTTACGACAGTTGGCTGATGTTTTTACAAAGGGCTGCCCGAGGCCCAAATTTGATGTATTTTGTAAAATGTTAAATTTATTGTAACTTTTTGTATATGTTTACCATCTGTGTTAGTATTTGTTATCGTAATTTTTTGTATTAGTGTTGACTTTTGTCATTTGTATTTTTAATGACTTTACCAATTTAATAATTTGTTTTTACCATTTTTTATCGTAATCGTATAATTATAATTTTGAGGAGGCGTGTGAGAATTATAGCAAATTAAATTATACTCGTGACTATTATTCTCACGTATCATTTGTGGTGGCAACACTGTCAGTATGTTTTTTGTATTCAATGATTTTAGTGTTTTGTACCAAACTGTGATAATGTTTAATCATACGCCTCTAGTCGCTTTTTAATACTCATATTGTTAACATCTCCACCATACTTTATGTAGAAATAAAAGTTCGTAAATTAAGTAAATATTGTGTTTTTATTTATCTAGTCTTTGATCGATGTCGTGTGTAGTTTAGATTCATTTTATATGTTTCTAGTCAACTCGATCCGTTGATAATTCCTCATCTTCTCACACTCTCCTCAAAGTTCTACCGCAGCGATGGCTACCATGATGTGAGGTGTACAGAACGAGGATCGAAAGAACTTGAGACTTTTTACTATAATGACATTTTACTGTGGACTGAAATATATTTTACAAACGAAATATGAAATGGCGAAGTAACAGCATTATCGGTTTGAGAAGAGTAGGGGAAGCAATTCGTGTATGAGTGATCGTATGACATATATATATATAGTTCTGGTGATGACGATGATGAAGAAAGAGATGAGGTGGGATTTCTGTTTCAACAGTTTTTAAACAGCAAACCAGTAAACTAACATTTTGAATAGGGATATGGGTGTCTGACTTAACTTCACCGTTGTTCATTAGACTCTGTGTTATTCTTATCAGTATTAGCAGAATAGCAGTCCAGTATGTATATAGTCAAAGGTAGTTCCTCACTTCCGATAGAAAATTGATTGAGAATAAATAATAAACAATATTTTACTTTAGAAAGAAACCTTTTATTAGAAACAGAATCAAATCATTATCAAATTAATAATCAATCAAAACCAAAACTCAAAAGCATTCATCGTCAACTTAAATCATTGAACGTAACGACGCCACATAGATTGGCAACTCAGAACAAATAAACAAAAGAATCAAAAGAATGAATCACAGCGAAAGAATGAATCACAGTGAACGTATACATGTTCAGTCTTCTGTCGCTCCCTTCTCATTGGTTGTAGTCGAAGAGCGGAAACTAATGACTAAATTAAACTTGAATGTAACAAAATAAATTGTAAGAATAAGATTAATAAAAGTACAAAAACAGGAACGGATCATGAGTAAACAGTCTTATTCATTTGTTCCCCAATCGTCAGCAGGTGAAACTGTAACAAATAAAATAATAATTACTTCAAGGAATGGGAAATAGAATTTTTGAACGAAACATTAGAAACTTTTCATAGCCCAAAGCTTTTGTAAACATATCAGCAAGCTGATTTTCAGATTTAATCCATTTAATTATTAAATTTTTATGTGCAACTTCAAAACGAATATAATGATAGCATAAATTTACGACATGCTTGAGGGATTGAGAATCTTCAGATTTTGCAACACTAATTGCTGCTGTATTATCTTCATAAAGGATTGGAACAGTATTTAAGTTAATCAATCTCTTACACATTTCCCTCAATGAAACTAATTCTTTAGCTGCTAGAGACATGGCTATAAATTCTGCCTCCATTGTTGACAATGCAACATGGGTTTGCTTTTTAGTTCTCCAAAAAATTGGGTCACCAAACAGAGTCAGAATCAATCCTGTTGTAGATTTTCCTAATTCATCACTTGTGCCGAGAGAAGCATCAACAAAACATTCTATTTCATCAGTTTGACCTTCAAATTTTAAACCAAGATTTTTTGTTCCAGAAAGATATCGAAAAATTCTTTTTATTTCAAGCCAGTCATCCCAGTTATAATTTGATTGTTTTCTACTCAATTTATTTACAACAAACGTTAGATCTGGACGAGTTGCATTAGCAAGATATAAGAGACTCCCAATACATTGACGAAACGGTATATCTTTCAAATCAGAATCATTCAATTTTTCTATTTTTCTTTTAATACCTTTCCTCTCAGATTCATTAGTAACACATGGAGTTTTAACAGAATTGCAATCATCCATCTTAAATCTTTTTAATAATTTTTCAATAAACTTTCTTTGGTGTAGAAAAATTGAATTTGAAACAGGGTCTTTTAATAGTTCAATGCCAAGAAACTTTTTAGGTTCCTTTAAATCCACCATTTCAAAAGCCTTATTTAAATTAAATTTTAGATTTTTTATTTTATTTGTATTGTTTCCTACAATCAACAGATCATCAACGTAAAGTCCAACAATGACAAAACTTTTTAAATGTTTCCAAATAAATAAGCAAGATTGAAACGGGTAAGGTGTAAATCCTAATTTCATAATTTCAGATTTGAATT
The DNA here is from genome assembly GCA_011428145.1 of Ericerus pela. NCBI lineage: Eukaryota > Metazoa > Arthropoda > Insecta > Hemiptera > Coccidae > Ericerus > Ericerus pela. Next base: position 19,677 of record WOFM01001297.1, read on the forward strand.
TTTCATACCAGTTCTTTGGACTAGTTTTTAGTCCATAAAGAGATCTTTGTAATTTACAGACATAATCATTTTTCAGATTTTCTTTTCCAATCATGCCATCAGGTAGGGACATATAAATCTCATCATCTAACTTACCATTTAGAAAAGCAGTCTTCACGTCCATTTGATGCATTTCTAATTTATATTTACAGGCAATAGATACAAGGAAACGAAAATCTGCAAGTCTAATTACTGGAGCATAAGTCTCAGTACGATCATAAATATTTTTGTCTTGGAAACCACGGATTACTAATCTAGCTTTATAAATAACATTTTTATCTGGAGTTTCCTTTTTCTTGAACAACCATTTTGAAGTCAGAATATTTTTTGATGCTATATTATTTCTTTTTACTAGACACCAAGTATTTTTTTTATTAATGGAATTTAGTTCTTCTTGGATTGCATTTTTCCAATTTTCAGAGTCAGGGCGAGTTAGTGCTTCATTGTAAGACAACGGATCATTTTCTAAATTTAAAATTTCTACAAAATCGTCATCAGTATTTTCAAAATAATCAACCCAATTAATTTCAGTAAGATTTATAGCTTCAATTAATTTGCTTGGCGAATCAGTGTTAGGAGAATCTGTTAATGGGTCTAACCAAAAATTATTTTCTTTTTCTCTCCCTTCCATTTCTAAAACGGATTTTTCTTTAGGTTTATTAAAAACATCGCCGTATACTTTATTTTCTATAAAATCTACATTTTTGCTTTTGAAACATTTTCCTGTCTCAGGTATAAAAATATTATAAGAATCTTCATTGCAACTTACTAAGAAACCTTTTGTTGTTCTTTCTTCAAATTTTGCCAAATTAGTATTTTTCAATATGTGTGCAAGACAACCAAAACGCCTAAAATATTTTACTGTACATGGTTTTTGAAGAAACTCAGAATATGGACATTTACCATCTAAAGCCTTCTTTGGTGTTTTATTATGCACATCCACTGCAAATTTAAGGGCCCATGCCCACATATCTTTTGAGAACCCAGAGTCAAAAATTAAACATCTAATTATTCTCTGTAAACTGAGATTTAATCTTTCAGCTGTTCCATTTAAATTTGGAGAATACGGTGGAACTGGGCTTAAAATTATTTTTTCTTTTTTAATTAAGTCTTTCATATTTTCAGTTAAGTATTCTGTCCCATTATCAAGACGAAATTCCCCTATAGAAGCATTTTGACCTTTTAATTTTCTAATGTCATCAAGAAGCTTAGAAACAGCTAAGTGGACAGTTGTTTTATCTGGCATTGGATATGCCCACACATATCGAGAAGCGTCATCAGTAAAAGTCACAATGTATTTATTTCCAAATTGAAAACTACTGGGAGAAATAGGACCCATTACATCAGTGTGAATCAATTTTAGTGGCTCAGTATTTTTAAAACGAATAGAAGGGCAACTTTTCTTTGTGGCTTTAGCCTGTATGCAAACTTCACAATTTTGGATATTATCATCAAATTTTACATCTTTTAATTCAGGGATATATTTAGAAGCAGTTTGTAAATACGTTTTTGAGACATGCCCTAATCTAATATGCCACATTAAGCCTTTATTTCCTTTTATATTTTTCAAAACCGAGGTGTCCATATTATTCGTCCTAGAAACTTCCTCAAAAAATTTATTAGCTTTAATAGGGTCTATATCATTGTTACTAAAACTTTCTATATTCTCATTTTTCTTTTTCTTTTCTAAATTTTGGTGGTCTTGAGACCTAGCACAAGTGTCATCATGTTCAACGACACTCTTGTGCTCCTCCTTTTGCTCTATTTCATTGAGCGTCTTTTTAGCATAATTATGCTCCTCCTCTACATCAGCAGTTAAACTTTCGTCACAAATTTTATTTTGATGAAGCGAAACATGGGAGTTCTGTGAAAGCAAAACGGTGCTCCCTTCGTTTGAAACCAAAGTGTTATTTTTATTATTTTTTTGTTGATCAAGAAACGCAAACGAATTTGTGACGCCTTGGCCAAGGTTAGATTTTTTATGGTTAGATGCAAACTTGCTGTGTAGACAATAATTAGAATCAGACGAATTTTTAGATTTTTCAAAATTCAGATACCAAAACCTACCATCATATGGACCCTCTTTTATTGTTTTATTTTGTTTTTCATCTATCAATTTTATTCCTTCTTTAGATAAACCTACGGTGACTCCTGAGTTGACTACTTTACTAAGCGAAACAATATTCCTTGTAATATCTGGAGCATACAGAACATTTTGTAATTTTATATTTTTACCATCTTCACCAGAAGCATTAAAAATACCAGTACTTTTTATTTTTATATTTGCAGACTGATTTTTATTAGCACAACGAATTTCACCTCCCTCTATTTTATTTATTTTATTTAAAAATGAATCATCTTTTACTATATGCTCTGTAGCCCCGGAGTCACCAATAAATGTAATCATATTCAACTTACCATTAGTGTAATTTGATTCAGGTAGTTCAAACACGTGTCCATCAGCCTCCGACAACATGACAAATTTTTCTTTGCCGTCAACACCAGTCATTTTTACCTTTTTGTATGTGTTTTCCTTTTGTTGGCCTGGATTGCGAAAATTACGGCCTCGGGAACCAAAACCTCTACGATTATTTCCGTGAGACAAACGACCTCGAAATGAACCACGAAGTGACGGCTTTTCTATTCGACCAGATGGAAAACGAGCACCAAATGGAAATTGAACTGGCGGAGCTGTGCATTCTTTTGACGAGTGACTTCCCAATTTGCCACAATTATAGCAAATCCATCGGGGATTTGTGCATTCTTTTGCTGTATGATTAGGTTTTCCACAACGAAAGCAAACGATTTTCTTTACTGAAACACTTTGATTTGCTGTAGAAACAGTGGCAGTTAAGACAGACGCATTAGGATTCGATTCTTCAATACGAGCTTTTGACTCCCGTTCAGTTGATTCAATATTCATTGCCAACTGAGTCATTTCTTTCATTGTGATGTTATTCTGTACATCGAAACGGCGACTACATTCAGGAAAACGATTTTTCATAGCAATGCAATAATTACCAACAATTCTCTCAGGTTCTAGTTTGACACCTGAAGAGAGCAAACGTTTTGTGGCATCTTGATAACGGTTTGTAAATTTTAAAACATCTTCTGCGTCTGACATAACTATATTAGCCCACTGACGTTCAAGAGTCATTCGCATTGACATCAGATTAGGAAATCTCATCTCACGTATGCGAGCAAGCATTTCATAGGGCAATTTAATATCACACAAGCTTGTTTTATATGTATCATCAACTCGCGCTAACAAAAAAGTAGAGACAAAATGAATTCTACCTTTTGTTGCCTCATCTTCAGGGTCATAATTTATTTTACCATCTTTGTCAATCGGTTCTAAAAGCAAATCATTATATTTTAATGCAGCTAGCTCACCAGTAATCATACGATCCCAAACATCAAAATTCATTTCAGCAGTAAGTATCAAAGCTGGGTTGGCTGATGGTCGTAACAGTTCCTTTGGAGTGGATTCTTCTTTCGTTTTTTGTTGAAGCTGATCTAGCTGTTCTTGGATGCTTTTCATTTGCTCCGCCAACATTTTAATTTGTTCTTCCATTTTAAAATCAGATATAAACTTTAACAAAGTAGAAATTTTATTTTACCCGGCGCCTCCACCACGATAGAAAATTGATTGAGAATAAATAATAAACAATATTTTACTTTAGAAAGAAACCTTTTATTAGAAACAGAATCAAATCATTATCAAATTAATAATCAATCAAAACCAAAACTCAAAAGCATTCATCGTCAACTTAAATCATTGAACGTAACGACGCCACATAGATTGGCAACTCAGAACAAATAAACAAAAGAATCAAAAGAATGAATCACAGCGAAAGAATGAATCACAGTGAACGTATACATGTTCAGTCTTCTGTCGACTTCCTCGTGTTATCAATTTTTCAATTTTTATTTCTGTCAAACTCTCATTGGTATTTTGGCATTTGGTAATTGGTACCAATTTTGTTTAGAATGTAATTTTTAAATTATTTATCTCATAAAATTTGGTTATTGGTTTAATAATTTAACTATTTTCATTTTGACCCACTTATCTTTCTGTATTTGTTCGAAAAAGTTCTCATTCTGTACCAGTCAACGATCAACTATTGTAGAGATTTGGTTGTTACTTTAGTGAATTGTACGTGGTTTCGTTCAACTCCGCGTTTCTGGATGTAGCAGAAATTATCTAATTTAGATGAAATTGATCCTGTTTCATCTTTCAGTTTCATTCAGTTTAGAATGGGCAATTCATCAGCAAAACATCATTATGAAACCGCGAGAAAAACAGGAACTTTGAATTTATGTGATTGTTCCATGACTGACTTTCCGTCGAAGTTGAAGGAGCTGAGTCCGACCTTAAGACAGTTGAATTTATCGAACAATAAATTTCAAGTTCTACCGTCATATATTGGTAATTTTAAGAATTTAAAATCTTTGAAAGTCGACAATAACCGACTTACCTATCTACCAGATGAAATCACTAAATTGAGTAGACTTGAAAACTTATCTGTTGTATCAAACAAAATTATTGCTCTATCAAACAATATGTCACTTTTAACCAACTTAAAAGAAGTTAATTTTAGTGATAATCAGATATCAGAATTTCCTAAATTTTTGTTTGAATTGAAACACCTTACACTTGTTGATTTATCGAAAAATAAGATAACCGAAATTCCCCCTAGTATTGGAAAGATTAATGCATCTGAAATAAATTTAAATGAAAACTATATCACTGTTGTATCGCCAGAAATCGCAAAAGCATCTAAACTAAAAATATTGAAGCTAGAGAACAATCGTTTATCTCTTTCTGCTATACCTAAAGAATTATTGAACGATTCCAAAGTATCTTCGTTACTCGTTGTTGGCAATCTTTTTGATATTAAAGATTTTGAGCACGTTGATGGATATGATAGCTACGTAGAACGTTATACCGAAACGAAAAAAAAAATGTTCTAAGCCAAAACCAACTGAAATTAATAGAACAATTTTTTTCTACATCCTTTCTCTCATTCTCTTTTTAGTCACTTACTTTATTTTTTTATTACAGTAGACGCCGCTTTAATAATGTAGCATCATAGATAATGGGATCAACCACTTTCTCCCATCAAAACATCCCGGTACCAGTAATCCTTATACAATTGTATTGAAAAAAATCTGGTTATTGGAATCAACCCTTCTTTTATTTGAATCTAGTTATAATTGAAAAACTTTTATAAATATGACAAAATTAGAATTTTTCGAATTAGGATTTCGTATTATCATTATATTTCATCAATTTTTACTAACCCAATATTTTACCTTTCTTGAAAAATCATGAAAATTTACAATTTTATTACTAATGTCATCTACTCACTAAGTATTCACATGACAGATCTGTAGTGTTTGTTCAATAATAATAATCAACTTAAATTTTTTTTTTTTTCGAAAAATATTTTTAAAATTTTGATTTGGAATTTGTTTTTAATAGTCAACCTTTCCCCTAATAGAATCAGTCCTTAGAATAATTTTGTTTTGGTCCTATAGTGATTCTGGCAAGTGGCATCAACTGTATATTATTATTATATTTGTTTTCTTTTACTTTTTTTATATATGTTTTTGAAATAAATCTGTATATTAAAATTGGTCTGGTATTAAAACCCAAGGTTGGTGGTAGGTTTGTTTTTTATTTCATGACTCCAGAAAACTTTTAACAATATTACCTGAAATTCATATACATATTATATACACACACATTTCTATAAAACAAGGTGCATGTCGCAATTTTTATCTAATAGTTATGAAATTTGGTACACTATTCTACATCCTATTTTGTTGCATTTTTGTGGTTTAAATGATTATAGAAAGTGTAATTTTTTTTCAATAATCACAAAATTTGGTACAGATACAGAATATATTACGTGTGTTCTTGATATTGTGGATCACGGATCTCTTAAAATTAGATCGACAGATCATTAGATCACTCCAAAAAAATGATCTAATTTTGAGATCTAGATTGCCATTTTTCAGATATTTTAGATCTTTAGATCTTCAAATTAGATCATTCTTAATAACCTAAATTAAGTTCTCAAATCACATAATAATAAAAATAAATTGACAAATTACTCAAACTTATTGTTCTACTTTTATTTTTCTTCTTTTTTCTCATTTTTCATTTCTTACATGGTTGAAAAAGATGATGGGGAGAACATTGAATAGTGATCTGAAAAATCAAGAAACGATCTAATTAATTAAATTGCCATCCAGATTGCCTTGCTAGATCAATCTACAGATTGCAATATTGCCAAGATCTGTAGTTTATTGTCTAGATCACCTTGATTGATCAGTCACCCACAAACTGGGTGGTGGAGACAAATATTTCACAGATTCTGTAAATTTTGGGGTGCTATTCTACTAAATAAACAATCATTATGGCCAGAATCTGTACAGAATTTGTCTCCCCAAACTGACCTATTATATTTTAACATTCTGGAAAATTTTATTTCAATTGGCCCAACAGTTCATGTGTAAAACTAACTGAAAAAATTTTAAATTACTGCTGAGAATACTAAGGTGAAAAGATAATTTCCTGATATGAGATTACAGATGCATCAAAAAATCTGCTCGAAGCACACCTACTGTTATCAGGAGTGGGCATGATCACCAAAAATAATGACTTGGATCACAGATCCTTTTCAATTTTTAAAAAAGTAATTCGAGTCTGGATCATAAATCACTTCTCAAAGGATGATCTGAATCTGGATTATGGATCATCTATAAAAAAAGGATCCATCCAGACCATTTATATGGATACTTTGTAGTATGTATGATTTGAAAATTGCTGTTTTTTAATTTTTCATAAATTTAGGAAGATAAATGAATAATTTTCAATTACTTTCTTCATTTTCTGTTTTTTAATTTTATTTTTATAAAATTTATAAAAAATGGATCCTAAGAAAAAAATCCCTACAGATACTCCAGAGCCTTCCTTAGAAAATGATTCAAATCGCATCTCCAAATAAAATGATTTGAATCTCGGATCACAGATCATAAAAAGTGTCTGTGATCCATGATCTAAATAGTTTGGATCCTGCCCACTCCTGGCATTATTTTATTTTCTTAGCAATACTATTTGTTAAAGATATCCTTTAGATCACAATTCTCATCATTGATCTCATTGGGTGGCTAAATATTCATGAAAAGTATTGAAAACCATAAAAATACAGGAATTATTGATAATAATTATCTTAAAACAAGAGATAGCTACTTATTCAACAGAAATGAAATTATAAAGGAACCTTTAAGGAATAAAATAAAAGAAACTTAAATCCTTAGCAGCTGAGTGAATAAATTAGTTTGATGTTATCAGTGTATTTAACCCTACAAACAACCAATAATACCGCTCAAAAACACCAATTTAAGACACAATTTTATGTTCTTTTTCAATTCTCTCAATTTCTAAGGGGTCAAATTTTTTGATCTTTGGCTTATTTTATTAGTTGAGGCTCTCCTAAAATTTCATTTATGTTGAAAAAATAGCTATTACTTGGTTTAAGATAATTATTATCAAAAATTTGAATATTCACTATGCTTCTCAGGTGTTTTAGTCACCCAGTGAGATAAAACTTTCAGTTGTGACATCATGGAACATTGCCTTACAACATGCATACTTACAAGTTTCATAATTTCACAATACAAATTATGACTTTCATGGACAGTTCATTTTAAACTTAATTTTTAACCAACATTCTACCAAATACTTTTAATATTTTTATTTTTTTATGGTACTTATTTTTATTTTATTTATTTATTTATTTATTTATCGTTTTGTTGAAAAAACATTCATTTTCTAGCATGGCTTGCTGTGCTAGAGTTTCTTAGTTACAATTTTAAATTTAAATTTTGCATTTATTTTTACTTTTTACTTCTGCCACAAATGTTTCAAGTTAAATTAAGTTAATTGCATTTTATTACTGTTTAAATAAACCATGTATTTTTTAATGTGTCAGCTGTTTTGTTACAAATATACACGGTTATTGAATTGAGATTCATTGACCAGCATATTGGTGAAAAAAATTTTTAAGTATTTTTCTTTCACTGTTTTTCCAATATACTCCATAATTAAGAAAATATATTGAAAATGGCTCATCAACACCGAGACAGTTTCTTTCAAAAGTGGTACAATTCTTTCTTCACTGAATGTTTTCAAAATTTTTGTTTCAATGGTTTAATCTTGTCATGTTAGCAGATTTGTAGCTCATCTCATTAAATTTTATCATTGTTGCACTTAACATACATATTTACACTCATTTTCTGCTGGATATTAATAATGAACTTAAACCATAATGCAATGATGAATTATCATACATAACATGCAGAATAGAAGTAAGCAGGGCCTGGCATCAAGTCCTATAAAAGGATTTGAGTCACAAGTCAAGTCACATCTACAAAATATGACTCAAGTCCTTAAAACTTGAATGGACTCGAGTCACAAGTCAAGACGAGTCGAGTCCCCCATTATATTTTTACCCATTAGAAAATTAAAATTATTGTTAAAATATTTTGTAATATTAATTTTATTTTGACATTGATACAAAATATAAGCTATAGGTAGTTTACAGTGTCTCCGGTACTAAAATTATATTTTTATTTTTAATATATCAAAATTTCCCTTCAAGAACATCAACTTCTGAAAACTAAAATTTGACATAGACAAACGTTGTGGATTCAGAATGAAATTACCCCAGGAGAACAGACGTTCGACTGGAGCAGAGGAACACAGTGGAGTATTATACTTCAAGAAGAGCTTTTTAATTGTGGGAAATTGTTGCTGATTATTTCTGAAATTATTTAGAGAATCAAATTTTTGATTTTTACTTTCTTTATTTCGCTTAATAAAATAACGTGATATGAAACTTATATTCTATGTCTAAATCATCCATTAATTTATTAGACTTGAATCTTTTTGTAGAAAATAAGTAAAAACTATCTTCATCACTGTCAGATTCATGAATGGTCGATAGAGTACTAGCATCATGACATTTCCTTATGTTTTACTTTAACTCATTGAGAATTCATGCACGAATCCATTTAACTGAATGGATTGGCACATGAATTCTCAATGAGTTTGAATATGTTTTACTTTAACTCATTGAGAAATCACGCACAAATCTGTTTAACTGAATGGATTCGTCGATGAAAATTCTTTAAGATTCATCGACAAATCCGTTTGTTTTAACAGCATTAATTCGTCCACAAATCTCTGGGAATTCATGGACAAATTAATGCCGTTAAAATGAACAGATTTGTTGTTGAAAATTACCTAAAGATTCATGATGAATCCGTTCAGTTAAACAGATTAGCGCATGAATTCCTTATAAGTTACAATACCAGTATGTTTTAAATTTATAATTAAATAAATACGCAGAATAAGCTTAAAAAATTTGAATTTTTTTCATTTACTAACTTACGTCTAGTAGTCCGAACATCTTCTCAGTATAAAGTATTTAGATTTTAGATTTCCCTCTGTTACCTATAAAGGCTATAAATTAACAAAAATGATTTTAATAAAAATTATAAAGCTTGTTGTCAAATGTCTAATTGTCATGTACAGTCGTACTCTCCTACATATTATTATATTTTTGTTTGCTATCCAGTTATGCTAATTGATAATAAGTCTAAATTTGACTTTTGTGAAGTGGCAAACTGATAATGGAATATAAGCTAATAATATTAATACAGGAACGATACGTAAATAATACAATCATTATGAAATTTTAGACACCATTTCTTACCAAATTACAATACAATTTGAAGATATAGAAAAACTAAAATTTATTTCATTAATGGATACATCAAAATTTCATACTTTTTCTCAAAATTTTCCTACTGATGCTCTAACCGATTTAATCAAATTTTATCCAAGTATATTTAGTAACTCAGTAAGATTAAAAAATGAATTAATACATATCTACAGTAACCCTAATTATAAAGATATGAAAATTGATAAAATTGTTGTTAATATCAAGTGAGAATAGTAGTATTTTTAAAGAGTCCTATAAATTATTATGTTTAATTCTAACAATTCCATCGACAAACGTGTCAGTGGAATGTAGCTTTTCTTGCTTAAAAAGAATAAAAACCTACCTTTGTAATACCATGACACAGCACAGACCGAATTATTTGGCCAAAATTTCCATTATAAAGGGCTCGATTTGTGAGTTGTTGAAAAAACACCATTTTATGATGAAATAATTCAGAAATTTGCAGCATTAAAAGACAGGCGTATCGATCTTATTTTTAAGTAACTTGATTATTAATTATTCTTGTAAATTTAAGATACCTAGGTACCTATTTAAAATTGTTCTGATTTATAGCCAATAATTGAAGTGAAGTTGGGTTCCGAGGAAAGGTGAGAACAAGAAAGTTTGAAATACTTTAATACATTAAAAGCAAAAGAATATTTACAAGTCCGAAATAAAACTGAGTGTGATTACAATCTCCCTCCATCGGGCTAAAAGAATTCGAGTGAGAAAATGTGTGTTAGTGTTTCCGAGGTAAGTGATAAAAGTTATGTGCCTTACTTAACCTGATTGTGTTAATTATGTTGTAACGGAAATCCCACTTTCTCTCTTTCTTCATTATCATCACGAACACATTATATATATATGTCATATGTACACTCTCATCACGAAGTGCTTCCCCTACTATTCTTGATCCGATAACGCTGTTGCTTCGCCATTTCGTATTTCGTTTGTGAAACATAATTTCAGTCGCTAATAAAATGTCATTAAAGTAAAAAGTCTCAAGTTCTTTCGATCCTCGTTCTGTACGCCTCACATCATGGTAGCCATCGCTGTGGTAGAACTTTGAGTGGAGACTTAGAAATTTAAATTGATGAAATAATAATTTTTTGAATTGATTTGCTGCTGTGCGAAAATTTTTTATGTTTTCTGTTGAATAATACACGAAGTATTTACCGTGTTTTTCGAGAAGTTTTAACTCGAATGTTAATTTATTTTCAATTTTGAAAAATTCAAAATTAAATCAAAAAATTAGAAGCTGAAGTTCCAGACTTAATAACGGCCAATCCTGGAAGTCATCGAACGCTAAATCCAGAAAGGACCACAAAAGAGATCGTGTGAACAGCCAAAGGAAAACTGCTCCCGTCATCGAGAACTCATCGTAGATCCACACATCGAAGACCCAAATTTTTTGGCCAACTCAGAACAAAATTTAAGCAGGAAGTACAGAGGTAGTCAGCGAAGCATCGAAAACATAAATTATTCATCGACACAGCAGAAATTATAAGGTAAAATTTTTTGTAAAGGTAATATTTGTTGAGGTAAATTATTTTTCGTGTTTATGCGATTGTGTTTGAACTGAGGCTATTAAATTAAGATTTATTGAAGTTATTTATGTCACCTACAATAAAATTGTTTGTAGGAAATATTGGTGAGTATGTAATGATAATTTCGTATCATTCATAATATTTCTCTCTTCAATATATATTTCACATATATATCAATCACCTAAAACAATTCTTATTATAATGACGTCATGTAAACAAGTCATTACTTGCCTTTACTGACTCATTTGTTCTACATATTATGTTTATAAACAAACATAAATACACTTTTCATAACAACTCTTTTCTATGAAACCATTCTGCAGATACTGCAAATACCCAAAATCACCATTTATGTCATTTCCTTAAACTCCTATTGGACAATATCTAAACTTGTATTGTCATAATTCTCCAATCATATTACTACCATTTCCACTCTCCAAGAAATCGCCATATTCTCCTCCCAAAACATCTTACTATAAAAACTCATGTAACTATGTACATTTTAATCCATAATCCATATATCTCTTTTTTACCTTATCATCTTTACCTCTTTGTTAATATTATTATTCTTACGTAAATTACAATTTCACTGTTTTATATTGTGTCTAATACAACCTTTTTCATTTACTAGTACTTAAATTACTTTGTAACAGTATTCTCGTTACAAAATATTGGCGCCCGAACATAAAAAATCCTGTGTTTTGTTTTTTCAAAGAAAAGTCTAAAAAAGTGTGAAATTATATAAAAATTTTATTAAAACAATTTACAAAAAGTGTAAAAAATT
>WOFM01001299.1:0-18799 GCA_011428145.1 Ericerus pela
TTATTCTCTCCTATAAATTTCTTCATGATATTATTATGATATTCAATCATTAGGTATCTTCATCGTACTGCAGTTATATATCACGTACAATATTATTGTATGATTTGAAGAAACCTATAGGAACGTCTGTAGGTAAACTTATTGAAAATCAAAAAGATTAAAAAAAAAAACTTTTGGGAATTTTTTATAAAATAATTGAAATAATTGATGGGTAATGGCATAGGTATTATTTACGCAGGAATTTTTAAGACCTGAATAGGTAAGAATTATAACTTAAATTCATTATGTTCTCAGAATTAGTGACAGTATGAAACTTTTTCATCAATGTGTGTCACCTTTCCTACTTACATTTACTAAACAGAATGAATAATATTAGGAACCGAAAAAAAATTTTAAATAGATAAGTACCTACCTATACCTAACCTATACCTGTTATACATGGGTTACATAAATAGGTAACAACGTGGCTTCAATCGCATTAGTTTCAAAAAGTAAAAATGCGTAGAAATACGCAAAAAGTCATAAATTATAAAATTTTCGCGAAAATATTGACTCAAATTTTAGATAATTTCGAGTATGTTTGTAGATTTCATTACCAGAATCGATAAACGGAGGTGCTATTATGTTTATTACCTACCTATGTTACGTTTATTTTTTTACATATTCGCCATTGTTAGTACTTTTCAGTTTTTTTCTCTCTCTTTTGTCAATTTCCCACGCGTAGTTATGTACCATTTTCAATTAGTGCTCTTCGATTTTACCAGTCATGATTCCTAACATGCGTGAATTTCTTTGTGTGTTTTTGGTATTGTTAAGTCTTCATATTGTAAGTTATTAGGCAATTTATTAGATTTCAGAGGGTCTTTTCCTATGTATAACAAAAGGTTTTACACCCTTTCAAAGTGAATAGCACTTTACACTTATTGAAAAAATGAACATCCTTTTTGTTTTTATCTATAATTTTATTTCAAAATTTTGCCACTTCAAATGGGTGCATCCCTGGGCATTTGCATGGTTCGCCCCCTGGTAAAGACAGCCCAGCAAGACTTTTTAATGTGATACACATTTCTATTTTCACTGCGGAGTAAAAACTGAAAGGTGAAGGTGGCCACCTCGGTGCAAGTTTTGAATCAAATCTCAGCGCAAGAATATAAGGAACGAGAGAAGTAAGAAAAATTTGTTAGTGTGAGGATGTATTTGATTCTATTCTGTACAGGCATACTAACAAAAAAAAGAAATTTGTTCTTCCCACCAAAAAGATGAAACGTCCAAGGTGTTATCAAGTGCAAAAATAGGAATGCGTACCCCATTAAATGATTCAGTCCGCTTGCTGAAGGCACTATTTTTTAGTGGTATGTGCTAAATTTAATTCTTACTTTAATATAAATATATTTTAGACTGTCCGCAGCTACGTTCTACCTGACAACTTTTTCAATAATGGGAATGGTGTTAATATAAGCCAAAGCAGTTCGAATGCGGGCGAGTGGGCATCTGCTTTTTCATCAAGCAATCGTGATAACAACATAGAATTCGATCAGTCTGTTAATTATGGAGGCAATAATAATGCTTTTGCTATAACTTCTGCATCATCTGGAGGATTTACAAATAGCAATTCATCAACAGGAATCATACAAAGTCAAATGGGAAATACAGATGGAGAACTTTCTGAGAGTAAGATCTCATCAACAATCGCATCCATGGGTTTACAGAATCTTGAAAAAGAAGGTTTCAACATAGTCAGTGAATCAATAGATACAACTCAGCCGTATGCTACTGATATTTCTATGGGTGTAGAAACCAGCATTAGTAGTGGCATATCAATGGCTGAGAGTGAGGTCAATAATGGAATAATAATGGCAGAGACTGGCGCGGATAACCTTGGTTCATTTGTCACAAGTTCAGCAACTAGAATGGAGGGAGGTGTCCAAGTGGGCATGGAAGAACAACATAATCTTGGAAATGAAAGTTCAGAATTGATCAATGAATCAATTGATTCAACTCAGCAAATCGTGAATAATAATTGTATAACTGCTGAAATTGGAATTAAAAGTGGAATATTAAGGACTGAAAATGGGGTCAACAATGGAATAATAATGGCAGAAACTGGTGTCGATAACCTTGGCACATTATCAGAAAATTCAGCATCTACAATGGAGAGAGGTGTCCAAATGGGTGTGGAGTCGATAGGAAACCTTGAAAATGAAGGTTCAGACTTGGTTGGTGAATCAATTGATACTACTCTGCAATTTGCAAATGATATTTCTGTGACTACAGAAAATGGTGTTACTAATGGCATATTAATGGCTGAGACTGGAGTGGATAATGGAATAACAATGGTCAAAACTGGTGTAGATAACCTTGGAACATTATCAGAAAATTCAGCATCTACATTTGAAGGAGGTGTCCAAATGGGTGTGGAGTCGATAGGAAACCTTGGAAATGAAGGTTCAGACATGATTGGTGAATCAATTGATACTACTCAGCAATTTGCAATGATATTTCTATGACTGCAGAAAATGGTGTTACTAATGGCATATCAATGGCTGAGACTGGAGTGGACAATGGAATAACAATGGCCAAAACTGGTGTAGATAACTTGGCACATTATCAGAAAATTCAGCATCTACAATGGAAAGGTGTCCAAATGGGTGTGGAGTCGATAGAAAACATTGGGAATGAAGGTTCAGACTTGGTTGGTAAATCAATTGATACTACTCAGCAATTTGCAAATGATATTTCTATGACTGCAGAAAATGGTGTTACTAATGGCATATTAATGGCTGAGACTGGAGTGGACAATGAAATAACAATGGCCGAAACTGGTGTAGATAATCTTGGCACATTATCAAAAAATTCAGCATCTACATTGGAAGGAGGTGTCCAAATGGGTGTGGAGTCGATAGGAAACCTTGGGAATGAAGGTTCAGACTGGGTTGGTAAATCAATTGATACTACTCAGCAATTTGCAAATGATATTTCTATGACTGCAGAAAATGGTGTTACTAATGGAAATTGATGACTGAGACTAGTGGACAATGGACTAACTGGCCAAACTGGTGCAGATAATCTTGGCACATTATCAAAAATTCAGCATCTACAATGGAAGGAGGTGTCCAAATGGGTGTGAAGTCGATAGAAAACCTTGGGAATGAAGGTTCAGACTGGTTGGTAAATCAATTGATACTACTCAGCAATTTGCAAATGATATTTCTATGACTGCAGAAAATGGTGTTACTAATGGCATATTAATGGCTAAGACTGGAGTGGACAATGAAATAACAATGGCCGAAACTGGTGCAGATAATCTTGGCACATTATCAAAAAATTCAGCATCTACATTGGAAGGAGGTGTCCAAATGGGTGTGGAGTCGATAGGAAACCTTGGAAATGAAGGTTCAGACATGATTGGTGAATCAATTGATACTACTCAGCAATTTGCGAATGATATTTCTATGACTGCAGAAAATGGTGTTACTAATGGCATATTAATGGCTGAGACTGGAGTGGACAATGAATAACAATGGCCGAAACTGGTGCAGATAATCTTGGCACATTATCAAAAATTCAGCATCTACAATGGAAGGAGGTGTCCAAATGGGTGTGGAGTCGATAGGAAACCTTGGAAATGAAGGTTCAGACTTGGTTGGTGAATCAATTGATACTACTCAGCAATTTCGAATGATATTTCTATGACTGCAGAAAATGGTGTTACTAATGGCATATCAATGGCTGAGACAAGAGTGGACAATGGAATAACAATAGCAGAGACTGGTGAAAATAACTTTGGTGTATTTGAAGCAAGTTCAGCATCCCCAATCGACGGTGGCATCCAAATGGGTCTGAAGCTTGGGAATGAAAGTTCCACTATGGGTGGTTTATCAACAAGTGGTACACAGGGTAATATTTTCGATGAAGGTTTTTCCAGCCCGTCGTCATCTGATGTGGGAAGTTATCAATTTTTCAATCTTTACGCCCACATTTCAGCTATTGGTTCCCAGCTGTGGTTGGCTTGGAATGGCCCGATAAAACTGATGAGCAAATTTCTGTGAATTCTGGTCTTAATAGTTTAGTGAGTACGAATTCTGAAGATAATTTGAGTTTTGATGATTCTTTAGTACAAGAAGAAGCGAAGTTTAACGTAACTTCTTTCGTGCAAAATAGCATGAGGAATTTCCAGTCAAATCTCTCAGATATGGAGAGTTTTATAAATGAAACTGTTTTCATTCCGGTTTCAGAAAAAATGGTTTACCTTCAAGAAATTCCTTATTGTCGCCTTCACAGCTACAGATAGTTCATGATTTACTTACCTCACTGGAAGTACAAATGACATCGTTGACTCAACATGGAGTAAGTTTATCAGATATAGAAACAGCTAAAGAGTATTTGAATGGTGCATGGCAGACCATCTATGCATCAGAAAGCTACGGCCAAATGACCGACCTTATGACTGCAACTAGTGGTTACATTTCCGTTGCCGCTCATACTTACGTAATTCTTCCATTGGAAATGCACTATCGTATGTAGCAAACGTGGATAGTGCTCTTATACCTTTCGTTACCAATCTTACAAAAAATATATTAGATCATATTCAAATTACACATTACGCTGCAGCAGAAACTACGACGACTTCGTCTGTGAGCCAGGGAAAGTGAATAAAGCAGAGTGCGAAATAAATGGGATTATTTTAATATTTATTGCTGATGCTGTACAGTTCCTGTTTTCATTGAAATTTGTTATAAAATTTTTCGTACACCTACGTATAATATACCAATTTTTAATATTTTGTTCGGTTTTTCGTTTGAAAATACACACTAACTAGGTACCTACCTACCTTAATATAAGTACCTACATAGATTTTACGTTAGATTTTCAAATTTTTTTGAATTACGTGAAAAATTTACCATCAAAAGCTTCAGTTGAGGTCTAATAAATTAAAAATATCTACAAATAAATAGATTTTCATAGAAAACTACCTAATGAGTGGGTTATAATATAAGGTAGGTAGCTACTTATTCATTTGTATGAAATCTAGAGTGTTCTGTTTTTATTATGCGCATATTAAATTCCTGTGTACTCAGTTGCGAATCACTACGATTTCAAATGATTTTCCTAATTTATAGCAAGTTTTCGTGGAAAATCTCTGCGAGAATCGTATATTAACTTGTAAAAAATGTAGGGTTTGATTTTTACTCTGCACATGTTAAATTGTTATGTACCCAGTTGCGAATCAGCACCATTTCGAATTATTTTCATAATTTTAGTACTACAATAGGTTTCTCTTGGAAAATCTCCTTCTGAATTTACGTATTCTGAAATTTCGAGCACACATAGGTATATTTATGTTTTAAGCTTCATTTTGTACTTAATTTTACATTTTTTCATCTTCCTTTCACTTTCATCACCATAATAAATGTACAAGCCGTTAATTTGTTTGTTAAAATTATTTCCCGATATGATATTATTTCGCCAATTATTTTCTCATATTTGATGGGCATGCACCATTACTCACACAACCATACACAGACATGAAAAAACAAAACAAATTACAGCTGTTACCTATAGATGGTATCTTTGCCAGAAAAATCGAGGGCCAGCACAAGCCAAAGCACAGTGGAGCAGCGCTTCAGGGCTTGTTAATCTATAACATTGTGGTCTGAAAACAAAAAAGAAAAAAAAAAACCCTCAGTTGCAATAGTGTGTAAAATGGAATGTAGGTGATGCTACCTACACGGGGTTCATGGAACCTAAGGAGGAAGACAGTGGTTTACGTGCGGGGCAACCGAATTATTTCTCGGTACCGGTAGCCAGCCGGTTTAAGTTGCCTTACCGTACACTAAGCGTACTTCCTAACTGGGGCAATCGTCCAAAGGCGATGCGGTACCATATAGGACCACAGCACGTATACTGTCAGTGAGTATGTAATATTACATACTCACTTGCCTCAGTTTACCGCCTCAATGGTAAACACAGAAACGCATCGTCTGTATGAGTGCATACAGACGATGTACTCTGTTTAATGTGCAATGCACAATTAGTATGGATTGCGGACTTTGGTCTGCAACCCGTCTGTCGACGCAGGGCCGAGCCCTGAGGGAGGCAAAGAGGGAAATGTCCCCACAGCCACTCCCCTAGTATTTTGCACGAAAAGACTAAGTCCGTCATACTCTAAAAGTTGGGGGGACGTTGGACTGATGATTGTCCTGTGGGATTACGTCCTCTATGACCTAGCTCCTCCAAAGAGGATGTCTGGAGGGCCTGGCCTAAGGCATGGCCAGTAAAAGTCCCGTATGATAGTTGAGGATCCTCCGTTGGTTATAATTAGCACGAGATCGTGCTCCTCTTTTTTTTTTTTGTCCGGATCCTGGGTGGAGTTCCTGGAATTCATATTTGGAATAGAATTCCGTTGTTGGACAAAAGGCTGGAGTTGGGTTTCCGGTCTATGGACCGTGATTTCGGAGCGAGAAGGCTGAAGGCTCCTAGATGGGTCCACGTCCATGGGGGTAATCATGGATCGTGAAGCATCCGAGGTCTCGCCGATGAAGGTGGCGAGGAAGAGGTTGGGTCATTTCAGCCAAGACTGAACTGACCTCAGGCCTCGGAGTGGAAGTCAGAGCGAGATTGCTCGCCGAAGTGGAAAGTTGGGAAAGCATGATGTCATGCTCCCAATTGTTCTGTTCCTGCTCTTCTGCGAGGAGGGCTTCCTCATAGTCGAGCAAAGGTTCAGAAGTGTTGGTGGTAGACATTGTAGGATGCAGTGTCAATTAAGACAAAGTAAGAAATTTTCAAAGCGATTTTAGCACAGAAATAAATGGTGTTCGAATTGAACAAATTTTACATGAAATTAGAATGCGATGTTGCTCGGAGCGTAATCGACAAACGAATGATTTGTGTATCGCTCTTGGCTGTTTCATTTGGTACAAATTTGTCGTCGAGTTTATCATAATTCATCTCAGTATAAAAGATTTAGTATTTTCCCACCATTTAGAAATTCCCACGTAGAAGATTCTACGTGCAAAATTCGTTGATTTAAATTACCACGTGCTTTTATGTGGGTCAACGTATTCGAGTGAATGAACTTTTATTCTTTTATATAGGTCAATGCGATAAGGAACGGTGGTGCGATATCCTTATCGCAACGTACGTTGTGGTATGTTCTGCGATAAGGATGTGTGTCATTGCAGTTGCACCGTTTCTCATTGTTCGTCAGCTGATTTTGTTTTTATAAAAACGCACGTGAATTTATTTTGAATTTCACGATAGATGTTTTATTTTCGAGCTGATTTATTTTCGCATTTTTCTTCTCTGCGTCTAGGTTCGAATCCTGGAAGCGGAAGATTTATTTTTGATTTTTATGACCATTTTTTGATGTTTTAATTTTGTTTAACCTTCTGCTATGTTTTGATGCAGGGTTGATGGTGAATAAATTTATTTTGCTTTTTTAACCATTTATTTTTCTATGGTTTGGGAATTTGGTGGTTTTGTATGAGTGAATTTTGCAATTGTGATCATGTTTGGTTTAGCTATTTTTGGTGTTGAGCTAACCTTTCTGATCTACGACTGGAATTTGTTTCGTTTTTTATAACTACCTTTAGGCCTGCCTCTTTTATTGGGCTTTATAGGCGCTTTGGATGTAGTAATATTTTCGTACATGTCATCGAATTTGACAACTTTTTTGGATTTGGTTTTACAGCCGTATTTTCCAAATTTGGTTTGAGTACATCGCTATGCATTTCTTGTACTATTTCTGGCTGTGTTAGTAGCTTTTGAGTGTCGGTATTTTGTTCGACAATTTCTTGTGGATCTTTGACTATGTTTATGTCAGTATCCATTTCATTTTCCTTGCAATTTTTCGTGACATTGACTTTATCATCTGCTATTAAAATGCAGGTTTTACACGATCTATTGAGACTTTTTCTCTTTATCGGCTATGAGTAGGGTGAATGTTTTTTCTGTTCTATCCACTACTTTATAGGGACCGGTGTAGGGTTTCTGCAAAGCCTTTTTCATCCCTTCTTCTCGTAAGAACACGTGCGTAGTTGTCGCTAAGTGTCTCGAGACAGGTTTTGGGTTTACCATGAGTTGCAGCTTGTTTTAAAAATTGACTTGCGTCGTTTTATGTTTTGTACTAATGTTTCGGGGTTAATTTCTTTGGTTTCATAGAAAAGTCCCCTGGTAAGCAAAATTCCTCACCGAGTGCTAATTGGGCAGCTGAGTGTCCAGTATCTGTTTGAAAGGCTGATCGGAGGCCTAATAAGATGGTTGGTAGCCTTTCAATCCATCTTCTTGTGTCATGTGCCATTATTGAGGCTTTTAGAGCCCTATGCCACCTTTCCACTTTCCAGTTAGATTGTGGGTGGTAAGTGGTGGTGGACCAGTGTTTAGCACCCAAGGTCTTTACTAGCTCGTTGAATATTTGGCTTTAAATTGTCGACCTTAGTCTGTAGTTATGCATTGGGGCACACCATATCTAGCAATCCACATCGAATATATTTCTGTAGCCACTGTTGGGGCTGACATTTCGTGAGTGGAATTGCTTCGGGCCAGCGAGTAGCTGGTCTATAATGGTCAGCAGATACTTGTAGCCACGAGAAGGTGGTAAAGGACCAACTAAGTCTACGTGAATGTGTTTGAATCTGTCAGTATGTCTGAATTTCCCAAGTTTCGATTTCGTGTGTCTGCCAATTTTAGATTTCTGGCAATTTAGACAAGCACGGGCCCAGTTGTTGCAATCTTTTTTTATATTGGGCCATAAATCTCGAGGTCATTAATTTAGTCGTACTCCTAGGTCCAGTGTGCGATAAGTTATGAACACTGTCGAACGCCATTTTCCTATATTTTTGTGGAATATAGGGTCGTTCTTGACCTTGGGACACATCACATGTTAACATGATTTTTGTGCCAGGGAGTCTTTTTTGTCTCAGTTGTAGACTTGATTTGTCTGAAGATATCAATTTTAATAATTCTTCATCCCCTAGCTGTTCAATGGCTATTTCAGCATAGGGAACTGAGATGGCACTGAGACAGATTCTATTGGCTCAGAGCATCAGCGGGTGTATTTAATTCCCCTTTTATATACCTGATGTCTGTTGTAAATTGGCCTATGAATTCTAAGTGTCTCATTTGCCTTGGCGATGCATGTTCTGCTCTCTGCTGGAATGCATGTGTGATAGGTAGGTGGTCTGTATACACAGTAAAAGTTCTACCTTCTACATTATGCCTAAAGTGCCTGATTGCAGCATTTATCGCCAATAGCTCCCTGTCGTACGTACTATAATTTTTCTCAGCCTTAGATAGTTTCCTCGAGAAGAATGCTAAGGGCTGGTTTTGATCATTATCAATTTGGTACAATGTTGCACCAATTGCAAAGTCTGACGCGTCTGTTGCTATGCATAATGGCAGACTGTCATCTGGGTGAGCTAATAATGTCGCGTTAGCCAGCATATTTTTGACATTGTCAAATGCTAAGTTGGCTTCTTCTGTCCATATGACAGGAGTTTTGTCGCGTTTTTTATTTGTTTTTATCAAATCGAATAATTTGCCTTGTTCGGCCGCTGCGTTTTTTATGCAACGTCGATAGAAATTTGTCATCCCTAAAAATCGTCTTAATTCAGCGACTGTTTTTGGTTTAGGGAAGTTTATTATTGGCTCAACCCGGACTTTTTGAGGGGCAATTCCAGCAGAAGTAATGTTGTACCCGAGAAAATCAATATTTGGTTTTGCATATTCGCATTTACCGGGATTGATAGTTAAACCAGCAGCGTGCAGACGCTGTAATATGGTTCTCACTTTCTTCTCGTGCACTTCAATGCCTCCACTGGAGCATATGCAGATATCATCTATGTATGCATAGGCATATGGTATGTCTCTCAATACACCATTTATAAATCGCTGGAATGTCTGTGCAGAATTTCTTAATCCAAATGGCATTCGAAGATATTCGAAGAGGCCGAATGGAGTTATTAGTGCCTTTTTTCAATATGGTTTTTAGCCATAGGTATCTGGTGGAAAGCCCAATTAATATCAATTTTGGTAAATAGATCTTTTCCTTTCATGTTTATATTAAAATCCATGATATTAGGAACTGGATATCTATCTGGTTTTGTTTGAGCATTTAGGCGTCTGTAGTCACCTACTACTCGCCATTTTCCACCTGGCTTAGGGATGATATGAATGGGTGAGCTCCATGAGCTATTTGAGGGTCTACAAACTCCTTCTTTTACCATTCTATCGAATGCATCCTTAGCCACTTTTAATCTATCTGGAGCTAAGCGTCTTGCTTTTGCTACACAGGGTTGTCCTACAGTTTCTATTAAATGAACTGTGTCATGTTTATATGTAGGATTTGGATTAAAAGTTGGTTCGGTGATACCAGGAAAATCTGTCAATATATTGACAAATTTATCATTTGATTGCGTGCACGCATTAATTATATTAATTATTTGATAATTTTTAGTTTTTCCTTTTATTTGTTCACCGGTTGTGGAGTCTATTAATTGTTTATTTTTAAGATCAATCAATAGTCCATAATAGGCTATGAAATCTGCTCCTAATATAGGGTATTTGACATCAGCTATGGTGAAAGTCCATTTACTGGGAGATTTTTGATTGTCTCTAACCTTATCCAATTCAGAGAGCAATTCCTTTTTCTTTTGCTCATCTTTGATCATCCTTTCGGCATAGAATTGGCAGGTTATTTTGCAAGTCCTGGCATTTTCTTCCCATTTATTATGGTGGAAGCAATAGTCTTCACGCCAATTTGGACTTTTTTATTTGGGTCTAGATTTAGACCTTGGCGGTGTTGTTTTTTCTGCTATTTCGGTGGTCATGAGATCTAGAGTCTCAGTCCATAATAGGCTAAGAAATCTGCTCCTAATATAGGGTATTTGACATCAGCTATGGTGAAAGTCCATTTCATTGGTTTGTTAAAACTTATATTTACTTTGCATTTTTTAATTCCATATGCAGAGAAACTATGGTTGTCTACTGCATTTAATTGGGATTTTGGAGTGTTATTCTTATGCTTGATCTTGGCTGGCAGTATGCTTATATCTGCGCCTGAGTCAGCAAGAAATTCCCTCCTTTTTGACCTGTCCTGTATGAACAGGTGGCAAGAGTAGTTATCTGAGGGGTTGGTTGCCACTGAAATGACCCCTCTCTCTAGTTTGACTTATTGGGAGATTTTTGATTGTCTCTAACCTTATCCAATTCCGTGAGCAATTCCTTTTTCTTTTGCTCGTCTTTGATCATCCTTTCGGCATAGAATCGGCAGGTTATTTTACAAGTCCTGGCATTTTCTCCCCATTTGTTATGGTGGAAGCAATAGTCTTCTCGCCAATTTGGATTTTTATATTTGGGTCTAGATTTAGACCTTGGTAATGTTC
This sequence comes from Ericerus pela, assembly GCA_011428145.1. Classification (NCBI taxonomy): domain Eukaryota; kingdom Metazoa; phylum Arthropoda; class Insecta; order Hemiptera; family Coccidae; genus Ericerus; species Ericerus pela. The sequence continues at coordinate 11,382 of WOFM01001299.1, forward strand.
TGCCAGGGCTGTTTTTTCTGCTATTATTACTGCAGTCGCGAGATCTAGAGTCTCATTCTCCCAATTTCGGTTTTTGGAACGGCTGTTACAATTTCCACTGCTGTTGGTGTTTTTGTGTTCCATTTTCAAAGCAGCTATTTCGGCTCCAAGTTCCACTATTTCGGATTTTTCCGCTGAAATGGCACTGATTGTAGTTTTACCTGTGTATTACAGTGCCTGTTCAGCAGCTTTGGCCAAATTTATCAATGCCTCATCACTGGTAGCATTGGTGAGATTTAAAGCTCCAAGTGATTGCACAACTGATGTAGGTAGTTGTTGGCAAAATCGGTCAGCTATTACTAAGGGTGATACATGGTTATCCCCTTTTTTCATAAGTTTTGCCATGAATACTGTGGGCTTGTCATCTCCGATGGACATGCCTCTCATCAGTTCTCCAATTTCCTCTCGAGTGGTTATGCCAAATGCAGTTCTTATTTTATTCTGGAACCAACTGTACGAATCTTCTCCTTGTCAGGACATTCCATGATGTCTGGACAAGCTTTTATGATTTGTAGGCATATTTCCACACAATTGTTTGTATCTGTGCTCTCAAGGAATCTCCTCGAGTCGGAAACAGCTGGTCATTTGTATAAACCAGGTTTCTACGTCCTTTTTGAGAAACTCTGGTAGTTGGATCCGTTTTTTGAGTGTATTTTTGTCTTTTTCTTCGACCTTCTTTTTGTCGTACTCCGATATTGCCTTGGCTACGATCTCCTTCATATATTGATCAAACAGCTCTTTTTCTATCTGAGCCTGTTTCTCAGCCAGTAACCTACGTTCTTTTTCCTCTGGATTTTTAGTCAAAGTTCCAGGCATTTTAGTTTCGTCATTTTTCAGCATTATTTTTCATATTATTTTTCCATTTCTTAATTTTTGGAAATCCAGCTTAGCCAAATTTGTAGCAGAAATTATTGTAGGACTATTTCCTATCTAGCAAATGTATATGCGTGTTCTACCGAGATTTCGTTGACCCGTCCGGTTATGGGGCAACGTTTTTTTGGTATTGGGTGGTAAATTTCCCACTCCATAGTCGACTAATAGTCACCTAAGTCACATCAGCTATTTCTAGCCAATGAAAAAGTCGCGTCTAAGCCGCACTTATCAACAGAGCAATTACTCGCTTATCAAGCCTTTTCTTGCCTGAACCACTGTAGCAACGTCAAGGTCACCACTGTGGCTTGTTTGGTGTAGGTAGATGCTACCTACACAGGGTTCATGGAACTTAAGGAGGAAAACAGTGGTTTACGTGTGGGGCGACCAAATTATTTCTCGGTACTGGTAGCCAGCTGGTTTAAGTTGCCTTACCGTACACTAAGCGTACTTCCTAACTGGGGCAATTGTCCAAAGGCGATGTGGTACCATATACGGACCGCAGCACGTATACTGTCAGTGAGTATGTAAGTATTACATACTCACTTGCCTCAGTTTACCGCCTCAACGGTAAACACAGAAACGCATCGTCTGTATGAGTGCATACAGACAATGTACTCTGTTTAATGTGCAATGCACAATTAGTATGGGTTGCGGACTTTGGTCTGCAACCCATCTGTCGACGCAGGGCCGAGCCCTGAGTGAGGCAAAGAGGGAAACGTCCCCACAGGAATAAAATTAACATAGCTACACATAATACCATAATTTGGATTCAGATTACATTAATTAAATCGCTCAAATATCTACCTGCACCAAAATTTTTTGTTCTTTTGAAGAAGTCATAACACTTCAAAAGTTTGACCCAGATAAGTTATCAGCTGATCTTAAACTCCGACTGTCAAGGCATTTTTTCCTATTTTTTTTCTAAATCAGGCCTATATACCTCAACATTACGAGCTTTCATTAAGAGAGGTGGATGTTTTTCACTTAGTTGTTGGTACATCATATTATAGGCAGGTACCCACTAAAAGTTTAATGATTCTAAAAATTCATGATTAAATTACTGAATTATTGAGAAAAATGTTCACTTTTGATGCTATAGGTAGGTAACTACTAATTTCTTAAACTTTAAATTGATAAGACAAGTTGAAGATATTATACAGAAGCATCTAAATATCACTCAGGACTCGGGTTTTACTAGGTATATTGTAATTGGTTGATTTTACGTATTTTTTGGTTAATATAGTAATTTAAATACGATCATGTTCATATTTGGTGTGGCGCCCCTCCTGTAATCTATAAATTCAATGCTGAGTTTAGTGGTTTAAATCATAATAACAGATTACTTTTTTTTTTGGTTTCTTTTCATGAGTTTATTTTTACGATGTTTTTGAGGGTATTTATGTATGTTGATTAGCTGGTGGGTATAAAATCAACTTCACGTGAGAAATACAAAGAAACAGAAGAAATGCCCAATCACAAAACTGTAAACAAGAGTCCCGATCTCGACTAAGATTTAGACGCTTATTATTATGACAAGCCTGTAATATGTATACACATGGAGGTGTAGTTATCAAAACTGTAGTTCATCTAGGTACCTTCAGCATAGTCTGTTCTACTATCATTCAAAGAATAAGAACCTAACTGAAAAAATTCACAGGTTTCACACTTGGTAAGAATGAGATGAGGGCATTGAAAATGAATAAAAATTTTAAATATTAAAGCGTTGTTCATTACTTTCACATCCATATTCACTCTATCAACGAAGAATCAATGTTACCACCTCCACTTTATTTTTGATTACCATTTTCTCACTTCAGTTTTTTATCGTCGTTATCTACCCTTTTTCTTACTCTTCACGCATAAAAGATTGGTAAAAATCTGGTGGCAAACACTTTTAAAAATCTACTCCAGATAGAAGTATTTTCAATGCTAAAATTATTGGATGTGAGCTGGAACTGGAGAGATTTATTTTTACCAAGTACGATTTTTGTTGTAGGTACTTACTGATACCTAATTACCTACCAATCAACTCCACAAATAGCAATTCTTTGTAGTATAAGTAATATATAATTCTTCATAAATGTGTAAAATAGTGCCTTGATCAACTAAAAGACATACTTGTAACGTATAATTTATTTTCAAATATAACGAACATATGTGCTAATACAGTCCCGAATACAAAAAATTCAGGTATATGTCGATAATCAAAACATCTCACAACTCTTCATAAACAACCAAAAATCATCCGTATTTAATTTTATGAACATAGATATTTGTCTTCATATTCATACCTAATTGTGCTTGTCCCTTGATTATATCGCGAGTTAGAACATCCCTATAATAACAAATTCCAACCTCACTTAGCCTATCCATCATGCTTACATACCCTGAGTGGGTATATAAACCTTCGATACGAAGGAACTGATATTCATTCCAATCTGGTTCTAGTTTGGATAAAGAAATAGTTCTAAGGGTTGAAATCACAATCTTAAAATAGTATTTAAATATTGTTGTATGTACTAATGTGCACGAATTATTATTTTATTAAAAGTGTTTAACGTACTCTTTGTGTTTGAAATATTATTATAGTCTCTCAACAAGTTAAGGTCCACAATAGTTCGTGGATAATAATTATAATATCATAGAGAAATTAATGCTTTTCCAGTGTTAATTATCTCGTGTATGGTGTAATACCAAAGTGGTCAAAACCATAAACAATACAACCTTGTTTGGCCGTTATAATGCTCATCAATGCCCAGTTAAGCTGAACCTATTGACCTGAAATTGTATTTTTAACATGTTTAAGTGCTCAATAAAAGAGGGTTTTCTGAAATTTCACTCCAGTGGGGGTCAAATTTGATCAAATGTATTTGTACAGATTTGTCAATATCTTATGACCCAATAAGATATTCAACAGGTTTTTTGTTTAAAAAAATCATTAATAATATTATTATTTTTTTTGAATTTTGCAAAACTCCACCCCTAAGAGGTTTAAATGGGTTTTTATGTATTTATCAATACCATAAGGAACAATCTCCATTTATCTATTTTGTGTTAGGTTGCAGGTGGGAAAGAACGGTCGAGAAGATATGGACTCCTTCTAACGATCCAGCTATCTACCCCCTTAGTAGCCTCATGTTTTCACATTTCCGATTCAAAATGGCGGTGTGCTTGGATTAGTCTATTTGACGCTTGGGCACATAATTGAAGAATTCGTGTTGGGAACCATTGATCATTAGATCCTTTGTAAACCTCTTCCAACAACACCATCAAATCTCCCCATGTTTGGTATTATTATACAGCCTTGATGCTGAAGCCACAGATGAATTCTAGTGAAATTGAATGCGACAAAAAATGTGAGTCCATCCAATAAATCAGAATAGACTTGTTTTAGGCATTTTTTACACTCTTTTTGTTGAATTAGGAAAAGATGGCACCAAATTTTTCAATTACTTTCGTATGACAGTAACCTCATTTGATGAGTATCTATTTCAAATTTCTGCATTTTATATGAATTTAAATTCTCCAGAAAAACGCAACGAACAATATTTTTCTCGACAACTTTTCAAGAAATGGCCAATGTCAAATAAAAATCGGAGCTTGTGTGAACGCACTCATTTAAAATCATCAATTTAGTTGCTTTTTTCGTAGGATAACCGATAAGTTTCATGTCGAGGAGTTGAACAATGTTTCAACGACAATTTTTATCATCTGGACGATAATCTGAATCGGGCAACGTGTGTGAAAACCACCATTTATTTTATAGTATGTAGATATCGGACAAACGATATCGATCCGATTTATCGGAAAAGTGTGAAACGCCTCTAAGAAGGTAAATTTGTAGAGCATAGCCAAAGTTAACATACTTTGAAGTAATAATCAACAACGAAATGCGATCTCCTACAGTCTGCTTAAACACATTTTGTGTTATGTACACGCGTAAAATGTGAAGAATAGGTACGTAGAATATTTTGTAGAATAATTCGACGGAACGAAATTTTCCTCTGCCATAAAAACTATCAGCATTAAAAATGTTTTTCATACCTACGTAATATAGGCTATTCTACATCCAATTATTTACACCTTAGATAAAAATACACAATCACCGCCTTCAAGTTGCTTTTTTCTACACATTTCTAGATGTGGTTTGTAAGGCCCTCGACAAATTTCCATAACATTTTTAATTTTTTTTTTTTTTTTTTTTTTTTTTTGAAATATAATTTAATACTTTTGAGTTTTGATCAATTTGATGAACATTCCAGCGACTAAGATAATAAAAAATAACTTTCATAGCATTTTACCTTCGAAAAAAGTTTAAAAAAAAAAAAATCAAAAATGTAAAACAAAATCAAAGGATTGTTGGACTATTTCTCTTTCTCATTCTGGGCAGCCGACATGATGAGATGTTTTAAAATACAGTTTTGTTCTCTTAGGATATAGTATCCCATATGATTTCACAAACGGTTAACGTCTAATGAATTTGAAAATTCGACGTTTTTGCTTTGTCTGTTAATGTTTGCTTTTCTTTAGTGAACTACTTTTCGGCTCAGAAATATTCCATTGTAATTAAATTTTAACAAATGTTAGTGTTTGTATCTGTAATTACTTATTGCTGCGTTGATTAATGCGCGCAGTAACGTGAATGACAATTTGAGTACCTAAGTGAACAGTTCTAACCATAACAAAGACTGGGTTACATATTCGAAAATATTTTGGAAATATTAGAAAAATGTGCGTCCGATTTTTTCCACCTTTGGTCATTTTATTGTCTATTAATGTGGTGGTGAGTATGAATTTGTGTCATTTTCCTCGTATATCTTCACGTTATAGGCGTGGATTAGTAGAATTAGACCATTTGAGGCTATTTTTCATGTGCGACATTTTTGCAACTCTGTTTAAAATGTTTGTATACTCTATAGATAGAGGTAATGTAGGTAGGTAGGTAGGTGGGTAGAACCTATAACTTATTGTAAAGATCAAACGAATATTCTGCTGTGAAGTATTGTTTTGCGAAAGTTCAAGTTTTAAATGATAAGTAAAGAGGTTCTCAAAGAGTGAGAGAAGGTATTTTGAGAAAACATTTATTTTTACGAAATTTTTTTAGTTTCGTTGTTTTTCTAAAAAAATAATGAAAATATAAAGTGCCTGCTCATCGGTGCCAATAAGTAGGTGATTATAATATTAAGGCTCACTTTTCGGCTAGATGGCATTCTTGAAAATTTTACATTCAAATCAGTGGGGTAACTAAGAAGTGGCTGAGGAAGGTTGTGGCCACCTCAAAAATTGTGCGGTCATCACAAGAAAAAAAAAATCTAACAAAAATTTAAAAAAGGTGTAACAACTGAGGGGCGAAAATTATTTTAATTTAATTTGTACTTTTAATCCAAGAATAAGAAACTAAAATGTTATAAGGATAAGTCTAATGAATCAGTGAATGTTTTTCATTGTCCCTTCAAAAAAGCAAAAAAAAAAAACTTACTATGCCAATGTTTCAAATCCCAAATGGTTAATCATACTCCTTTTACATTTGTGTAACTTTTACGTATTATGGTTCTTCATAGATCAATCGTTTGCCATTTTTTCTGCATTTTTGGGATTTTTTATAGAATTTGTAATTTTTTCAATGAGAAAAATTCAACGAACCATCATAATTTTTACATAATATAATGTAGTTATCCAATCATTAAACTTTCATATGATATAAAATGACTTTGGTTCTTTGGGTCCTTTTACGCGGAAAAAAAACAAAAAAACAAAAAAACAAAAAAACAAATTAACTTATGAATTTTGAGAAATGGCATTCGCTGACTCTTATTCCGGCATGTAGTTCGGGCTTTTGGTCTATTGACGTCATTTCTCGAATAAAAGTTAAATACAAGTTCAAAGTTTGCCGAGATGCTTATAAATGTTGCTGGAGGATGTTCTTTAGTAGTGATACAGGAGACGAAAATGACATAGATTAAGTATAGTATTCTGCCTGTAGAATCTAGAATAAACCAAAAAGAGACTTTCTATACGCCGAACGTCAATATTCTAGGAGAAATTTCTTGAATTTGTTCCGTATTGGTAGGGTTTCTGAAAAGAAAAAAAAAAAAAAAAAAGCCCAATCAGCCAATTACAACCAAAACTGGAAACAAGTTCTTCGACTATTGATAGTACCTATTAATCATAAGTAAAGTTAATAGTGATTGTCTTAAATTTCGTAGCCATTAATAGAAAATTACGTTAGTTATATTTATTTTAGGTCCATATCCCTGGCACTCGAAATGCTTCGATTTTTGAAAAATTGGGCTCATTGAATTGTTTTTTAATTGTACCGAAATGTTCGGCCAACAAAATATTTTGTACCGCTTTCTTTTCTGGGATACTTGAAAAAATTCGTTGGATGGTAGGGAAGATAGTAGCTCTCCAGTTAATCCGATTTCAAAAAAATTGAGCTTAATAAATTAACCTGAAAATATACCGGACTATTCGATGGATGCATTCACCAACTGATCGTCTGAAAT
>WOFM01001300.1:0-14475 GCA_011428145.1 Ericerus pela
TTAAGTGAAAAGTACTGTTACATTTGAGAAATGATTCAAGTGTGTCGTTCCACACTTTCTCTGCGTTGTCTAAACCATATAAAGCTTTGTTAAGTTTCCAAACGCGATTACAATCGGAATTAAAACCTTCTGGAATCTCAACAAAAATATCTTCACTTAATTTACCATTTAAAAATGCTGTCACAAAATTGAGTTGTTTCATTTTCAAATTACACGCGTTTACAATCAATAAAAACATTCAAACAATTTCTAATTTAGGTACGGGCGAATATACATCCTTCAATTCGTGATTACGTAACATAAAACCACGTGCAACTAGTCGAGCTTTATACGTTAAATCGGTATTATTCGTCTTCTTCGTAAATACTATCTGGCATTTATTATACGGCGATTTACCTCTGAGCGATTTACCGTCGAATATACGTTATTCTTCTTCAACAAATTAACTTCAGCTTCTATCGCTTTGAGTCATTGATCTCGTTCTGGGCTGTAAATTGCTTGCTGGTAAGTTGTAGGTACACCAACTTCCGCATCGACATGTAAGGCGTAAGCTAAATTCGATTATACTTCAAGAGGTGTAAAACCATCGTCACAAATTAATTCTTGTTCCATTCCACTAAAGTTACCGTACTGTGAAGGATTAAAATCTTTAAACGTCTTCGATTCGTAAGCAACTACATTCGATGAACGCTCCTAAACAACCAAAAATTATAATTTTACTGATGGGTAAACGACCAAACCAACGTTTGTAAGGCATCTTAAATTCGTTCACTCGAGTTAGTACTCGATTTAGTAGAAAGTTCGCGTGTTCCGCTGCTATAGGCCATAAATCGATATTAGCCCCAGATTCGTACATAAGAGCTCGCACAAAATTCATGATTGTTCTATTAAATCGTTCAACTCGACCTTGATGCTTATGATGGTACAGCGTTGCACGTTCATGATGAATACCGTTATGTTTACACATATCTTTGAAAGAGTTTGAACCAAATTCTACTCCGTTGTCGCTACAAATCTCAACAACAGGTCGTCCATGTCTTGTTTTGGCTAAGTTTACAATTTCTTCTATCGTTTCAGCAGTGTCACTTTTTCAGTCAAGTACCTTAATTATCGAATAGTGTGTAAAATCATCGATCATTACGAGGATATATTTCTTCTGGATTACGTTATTACGAACAGAAACCTCGTCTAGGTCAACTTGCATAATTTCACACGGTCTCGTAGCTCATCTTCGACTTTCGTTGTACGACTTTCGTGTATGTTTTGCTTCTTGACACACTGCACAGGTTTGATTCTTTAAAGATGCAAAATTGTTAAAGTCCATACCTTTAGTGACATTCGCTAACTTTTCTAAGTATGACACATTCAGGTGTCCCGTTTGTTTGTGCCACAGTGCAGCAGTTTCTTCAGCAGTTGTCAAAAATGCGTAACTCTGGGATAGGCTTGAGTCAATACATACTAACATTCGAACTCGTAATAAATTGTTTTCCAATCTACCACGTAAAACTAATACGTCTCCTTTCACAACTAGAGCTTCATTTCCACAAAATTTAATCGTGTACCTGGCTTTCATTAATCTTACAACAGACAATAAATTCGAACATAAATTAGGAACATGTAAGACGTCTTTAAGAACAAGGTCTCGTTTAAGTTCTCCATCTCTGAAAATCGCGTTTACATCACCGGTCTCTTTCAAATACATTAAATTATCCTTACTCGCGCTATTAATCGAAATATTCGTTGCAGAAATACTATTGGGTTCAAAAATGCTGGAATCACCAGACATCGTGTCTGTCGCAACACTATCCAAAATAAATTCAACCGATTTTGGTATACTAACGTTCGTTTGTTCTGCATTCAATTGTATTACTTCCGCATTTAAAGCAAATCTATCGTTTGATGATCTTTGCGAAAAGTTTACTTGAGCAAAGCTGGTACTGCTTGTTCTGGGTCGATCATCGTTTGTTGTAGATACATTATCCCTAGAAGGGTTTGTCGATGCCTCGTTTGCATGTCATTGAGGAGGATACTCGTTATTCGATCTGCTATACCGCTGGCTGTTCTGTGATCTATCATTGTCACCAAATTTCGGACATTTTCTTCCGATGTGACCGTAACTGTTACATCTAAAACATTTTACATTTTTGTTTCGAGGATTACCGTTAGATTGATTACCATAATTTCTGTAACTCTAACATTCGTTTAATTGATGGTCATTATTCTGTCTTCACCAATTTGAATTACTGCGATTGAATCGTTGATTTCGTCGACTGCCATTATTGTTCTCCCAATTAGCATTCGAAAGCATCGCTTGCTTCGCAATACCATCTTGGTACTTGTGGGAATCCTTATACATCGTTTCTTCTGTCAACAAAATACTCTTAATATATTCAAAGCAACGTTGTTTACCAGTAAGCGAATTAACAACTGTTTTCACGTGAGCCCATTTCTCTGGTAGCGTTTTCAGTAACCAAGAGACTTTCAACGTAAACGGTAATTTTATGTCAGCATTTTCCAATACAGCACAATATTTCTCGAATTCAGCGATATGCTCCTCCAACAGTTTCTTTAAATCGTATCGCATCGCACCAATTTTCGTTTATACAGCGACTACATCAACTGGACCTTTTTGTTCATACGTAACATCTAAAATATTAAACAATTTGACTGGCGTTTTGGCATTAGTAACAGTCATCTGAAGGATGACATCTAAGTGATTATAAATATATGCAAAAGCTTTTCCTTCACGATACTCGTGTTCTGCTTTATTCTTAGCACGTTCTGCAGCATTAGCACCATCTGAAACGTACGGCGTCAAAGTATCCAGCCAACCATTAGCTCGAAGATTAACTCGAATGAGCTTTTTCCTTGAAGTATAATTCTTTCCGTTAAACACCTGTGATTTTAAGATGAAATCGTTCGTTGACTCCATACTGGAATTCTGTCTATTCATTACGTCGTAATTCTCGTTCATCTTGTTCTTGTTGACTCTATTACTTGGCCAGGATTTTCGTTGCTTCGATTTGCCCATTTAACAAAACATCAAACGCAGGTGTAAATAACATTGAAGAATACTGGCGCTACGGCAGCCATATACTAAGGAATATGAAAATCTTACGTTTATATGAAGATGAATGATGTCTTCAAATAATTCTTCATCACAATAGCTCTTGCAGGTATAATCGTGATCCACTGGAATGGCAGGTTGAAACCAAATTCGTTGATGATTCGATACCAAATTTGTTGATCTCAGCAGTCACAGTATTCGTAATTCATACAAACAAAACACAGGTGTAAGTACTCTGAATATTTGTAACACTTCGGTGGTTAACATATACCAAGGAAGAATCTTACCTTCAAAGGCAATAAAGATGGCTGAATTAACAATCAATTCACTTCCTCTTGTCAAATCTGTCAATATTCAACAACCAAGCTCTGCTACTATTTAGAGGTTCAATGGATCGTTGAGCTATTTAGAGTACAGGAAAACACAATCGAGACATTAAATAAAACTATAATGGTCGTTTCGTTACAGAAAAAATTAAATTTCAAATTCACAAAATCGTTACAGAGACAATTTATGTCTTCACCACACGAGCAAGATAATGAATGAAAATTCACAACAATAATATCGTGAATGACGGAGTCGTACACGATACAATAACGAACGTAGCATTATATCAACCAGCAGACGTACGCATTTTCTTAAGTGTATTACAATTTCAACTAACAGATTTAGAAAACCTACCACCGGATGCAGACACTCACTTCTACCAAAAAGCATACGACATTAAAGAACATCTTACTATACAAATTACGAAACTAAATAACGAATTTGAGGAATTACAAACAGCCCGAAAACTGCAACAACAAACAGCACAACAATGTATTCAATCCAAACAACCCCCAGAAATATACTGCGACACAAATACCACAAAATCCCCAAGCAAACGACAAAGAACAATATCTCGAACATCAAGTGAGGAGATGATGAGCCCTCGATCTACAGGATACTACAGATCTGCCTCAGAAGAGCGTTACAGACCCACCACACCACCAGGTAATAATTCAGACATACATATATTAACTCTCGAACAAACCCCAGTAAGGAAAAGAACATCTAAATGGACGTACAAAGATGATCAAACACCACAAACACCAAATATTGAAATCAAAAAATCAAAAAGAAATTACACAACAGAACAAACGACACCACTTGATCTCACACCAATTAGAAAAAACATTAATGAAGACGCAGACACAACACAACAAAAACGTAACAGAATAACGAATACTCACATACAAAACTATAATAAACAGCCGACAAACACTAACTTAAGTCAATCAATAGAAAGAAATGAATCAATGCATATAAATAACGAACAAACCACAACAAAACAAAAAAGTACACTTCACATACCAAAAGTATGGGAAGTACCTACGGGAACAACTACCTTAACACAACCCTGCTTTCTCAAAACACCAAAATACAAATTACCAAAATTCAACGGAAAACGCATATCATATCCTGATTTTATAACATCCTTCATGAAATACATACACGTAAGGGATAACTCCACAAAAATGTAAAATTTTAGAAGATGCTATGCCAGACAATATACAACAAAGATTAACAACTCTAGGACATAACGAACAGGGATACTTTAGACGATTACAGTATTTACATGACGAATTTGGCGACGAATCTAGATTACAATCAGAACTATGGCAAACTCTAAATAATATACCATTAGCACAAAACACAAAAGAAGGATTACGTCAGGCATACGATAAAACATGCATGCTCTTAGACACTATACATGACTTCGTACCAGAATTAACTGACGATTTAACATTCCCGTCACTATTAAGAATTTTCCCAAGGAACACATACTCTAACAGGATAGATATATCCAAACCAAACTCGAGAGCAGTTCTAGAAGCCGTATACCAAGAAATCAAAACAAGAGACCTAACGGAAAAACCAGATACAGCAAAGGAGACAAACAGAACACAAGATACACAACAACAAAACAATATATATTACAGAGAGAAAGCAAACAACAATTACAACCGAAGACAATATAACAGACCACAATACAACAAACCTAGCAATAATAAAAACACAACAGAAACCATAACACAGCTTAAAAGCAGTCCAATATTTCATACGAATACTGATCAAGGTAAACCTTCACCAGAACACTATACCGATAACAATATAGACGATATTTCTGTTCCAGCTTACCACACACAAACAGACCCAGATAGCAGTATTCCAGAACAGCTCTACAGATTCCCGGCCATACCAACCAAACAACGATGCATGTTCTGCAAAGGCCCTCACTGGAGCCACATATGTTGTCACCACAAATATAACACACTAGAGAACAGAAGATCATATTTTCGACAATTTAACCTATGCCCGAAATGCGGCATAATAGCGACAGCAGATCATTGCGGACAAAAACAGAGGAAATGCAGATGGTTCCAGTGCCAACAAATAAACGCACATCACGCAGCACTATGCCCAAGAGTAACATACCCTATGACCAAAGCCGAAGCAAACAAATATCTTGAAAGAGTAATCGAACTACAAACCAAATTCCCAATACGTAAGCAGGAACCAGATAACACAAACACACATACAGAACAAAATAATAATCTTAATTTAATCTCCTTACAGCACCTCCAGAACCCAGAAAACAAACGCTCTCATACTACAGAGAATAAAAGAAAAATACCCGGACAAACCATAGTCACATCTGCACAAATAGAAGAAACAGCACTCCAACCGCCAATACCAAGTAAGTTAAATTTATTCACAATTTTATCCACAAATAACAAATTCCTTACATTCTGTACGAACATACGTAACCCACAAACACTACAAACCTACCCTGTCAACGCATTCTTTGATTCAGGAAGCACAAAAACATACATACTAGAGAACATCGCTATACACACACTCAAATTACCAATTTTAGGAACACACTCACTAAAATTGACAGGAATACAAAATCAAACGACACAAACATTCCATACAAACATTGTCACCTTTGAAATTGAATATGATACACACAAATTTTCAAACCTGACAGCAAGAACTGTGGAAAACATATCAAACAAATTAGACACACAAAACATAGCAGAAATCAAAAGAACATATCCAAAATACAAGAATTTACATTTTGCACAAACTCTGAAAACATCATCAAAAATCCATATATTAATAGGAAATGACTATATGTGGCAATTCATTAAATCAATTACACACGTATCACCCACTACTCAACTAATAGAAACAACCTTTGGATTTCATATAACAGGCCAACTAATAAACAATGAACAATCACCACACATTGAACATACATATTTTGTATCAGAACTAGACATAGAAACGTTATGGAAACTAGAAACAATAGGGATAACAACACCAGACCTAACAATAGAACAAGAAGAGCAAAAAGCAATAGAGTTATTTTATCAGAACATAAAACTAGTAAACGGAAGATACCAAGTTCGATGGCCATGGAAAATATACCCACCCCCACTACCAGACAACTATTCTTTAGCATTCAGTAGGCTTAAAAGTCAAATCCCACATATGCGTACTTCACCAGACTTTTTCAAAAAATACGATGCATACTTTCAAGAACTATTTAAAAACGACATAATAGAAACAGTAGATAACAAACACTCCACAGAACCTATACATTATTTAGCACATCACGGATTAATAGACCCAACTAAACTTACACACCCTATTAGAATAGTTTTTGACGGATCAGCAAAAACTAAAAAAGCAAACCACTCAATGAATGACTGTATACATAAGGGCTTAAAACTTCTAGCAGACCTAGTCAAATTATTCATAACATTTAGAATAAATCCAATTGGAATAAGTGCAGATATTAGAAAAGCCTTTTTACAATTAGAATTAAACCCGTTAGATCGAGATGTCACGAGATTTTTATGGTTAAAAGACCCAAACAAACCATTAGCAAACAACAATCTCATCATTATCAGATTCAAACGAGTACCCTTTGGAGTCATAGCATCACCATTTTTATTAGCAGCTACGCTACTTTATCATTTCCAAACCACCAATCCACAATTCTACAACATATTAACGAACAACTTTTACGTAGATAACCTAGTTACATCAGTACCAACACACGAACAGGCCGTAAAATTATACGACGCATCAAACAAAACATTCAATGATATATCCATGGAACTGGCGCAATGGGCAACAAATGACGAAACATTACAATCATATTTCACAACTAAAAATGCAATTCAAAACCCACCTGTTAAAATATTAGGAATCCAATGGGATTACATCAAAGACATACTATACTTACAACCAAAGATCAAAATACCAGATCAACATACCAAAAGAATCTTTGTCAGTAATTTTTTAGCCATATTTGACCCATTAGGTTGGTTTGCCCCATTAATGGTTCCAGCAAAAGCGTTCGTAAGAACATTATGGAATCACAAACAAGAATGGGACACACCATTACCAATTGCACTAATCCCAATCGCAGAAAACATTATAACAGACATAACCAAATGCAATGACATATGTTTCCCAAGAAAATTTTTTCAAAAACCATTTCTCACAGAACAAGCAGAAATCCACATAATTGTAGACGCTTCCGCAATAGCTTATTCCGCAGTCGCATACTTAAAATATAAGACAGATAACATACACACCTTAAGATTTCTGATAGGCAAATGCAGACTAACACCAGCAAAAACACATACAATACCAAAATTAGAATTAATAACAGCATTACTCGGAGCACGACTCATTAAATTTCTTAGAGAAACATTACAAATTTCACAAAACAAACAATCATTTTTATGGTCGGATAGCAAATGCGTACTCATATGGCTCACACAAAGGAAAATCTTACCCCCCTTTACACAGAATAGAGTCAAAGAGATTATAACAATTCCAAACGTATTATATCAATATGTACCAACAAAAGAAAACCCAGCAGACATAGGATCAAGAGGAGCAAACCTAATGTCCCTAACACAATCGAAATGGTTTACAGGACCAGAATGGCTAACACAAGAAAAAACAGAATGGCCACAAACAGATCTACACACACTAAAAGACGAAATTTCAGAAATTCAAACAGAAGAACAACATGAACAAACCTTTTGCACTATAGCAGAATCCTTACATGACTATGCCCAACCATACATTAATGAAACAATATTAAACAACACATATAATGACCACACATACACACGCAAACATAGACAGACACAATCTAAAACATATAAAATACCACATTACAAAAAAATATTGGAAACAACCAACAACAACAAAATAAGGCCCGATGTAGACCATGAAGAAATAATTGACAACACACCAACAACACAACACCCATACCCACACGTGGATCACGAAGAAATAATCACAGGATCCACCTTACCAAACAAAGACATATTCGTCACGTACATATATGGAAAAAATATGACACCATTTAATTTAGACATTCACAAATTTTCCTCACTACAAAAATTAATCAAGACCTTTACAATTACGATAAAAGCATTAAAACAATTTAGAAAGAAAATATCGAATAACAAATTCTATATAATACCATACCTTCATACAGATTACCAATTTTTTCAAATATTAACTATCTTCATCAGTGCAGAACAACAAAAATATTGTAAACCCATTCTACAACAATTACAACAAACAAATCCACCACCATACGCAATATTCAAAAAATTTCACATAAAAGTTGACAAAAACAACATACTCAGACTACATAACTACCTACCTCCACATACATTGCACACACAAACTTATGCTCCATATCTATTACCCCCACAATCACACTTAACCAAATTAATAATACTATACATACACGAAAAAGGTTACCATAGTGGAACTCGATATACCGTTGCAAAATTTAGAAAAAACTTCTTCACACCAAGCATAAACAAACTGGTCATATCAACAATTCGTAAGAACTGTTACAAATGTAAAATTCATTCAAATAAACCCTATAATCAACCACCATTTTCAACTATACCAGACTTTAGACTCAATGAAAACGCTCACCCATTTACACACACAGGAGTTGATATATTCGGACCATTTTATACATATAACAGAATAATAACAAAACAACAATCACAACAGATCTCACCATCAACATCATCATCAAAACGTTGGATCCTCATATTCACCTGTCTCACTATACGAGCAGTGTATTTAATACCTGTCAAAACCTTACAAACAGAAGAAATTTGGTGTGCATTTCACTCATTTTTTGCAGACAGAGGAACACCTAAATTACTACTGTCTGACAACGCCGCACAATTCAGAGTCATCAACACAAACATAACAAACTTTTGGAACGACATAGCAAACAACAATACAGTGCAAAATTACCTGTACAAAAAT
Organism: Ericerus pela; assembly: GCA_011428145.1. Classification (NCBI taxonomy): domain Eukaryota; kingdom Metazoa; phylum Arthropoda; class Insecta; order Hemiptera; family Coccidae; genus Ericerus; species Ericerus pela. The sequence continues at coordinate 9,443 of WOFM01001300.1, forward strand.
CAAATAGAATGGAAATTCATACCAGCCAAAGCCCCATGGTATGGAGGCACTTACGAACGCCTAATAGGCATCATCAAACAATCCTATTATAAAACAGTAGGACATCACCCCATCTATATACACACATTTAACATTACCATCAAACAATTACAAATAATGATTAACGAAAGACCTTTATGCCCAGAAACAGAAACATCAACTTATTCATACCTTACACCAGCTAACTTCCTACATGCTAACTTCCAACACACCATATTAAATTCCGACAAGCCACACAACACACTTACATCAACAGAAAAACACTTACAACACGTATGGAAAATAGACCAAACATATTTAAAGAACTTATGGATACAATGGAAACAAAATTATCTCACATATTTACGAGACAAACAACCACAACCAATACCAAACAACTACCGAACAAATAGTAGCATACCAAAAATAGGAGATTTAGTACACGTCATTGACGCGGTTTCGACACCCAACAAACCACAACTAGCAGTAATCAAAGAATTATACAAATCATCAGACCAGATAGTCAGGTCTGCTTCCATAATGTTCCCAAATGGAACACTCACTACCAGACCTCTCAAGTACCTAGCACCATTAGAATTAAATTCCCCAGATGCTTTACAACGTAAACTCACAAAAATAGTGGCACAAAAAACATAATATCTACGAATTATCACCAAACGTCTTTAGGAGAATCTACTTTGGGTAAACTATCAACAAAACAAACCAAGTTTGCAACCAAAGGACCCACTGTGAAACCGATAGAAAGATTGGAGAAGCAGGTGACAACCAACAAACCAACATAATAAACACTAGCCAACCATCCTTTATCCTCACAGAAGGAAAAACGATGCAGTTGACGTGTTTATCAACAGACAATTAATACTTAAATTAAAATATTTATATTTCTTACAGAATCCCAACTTTACTCAGACACGAACAACATAGCAACAACTGAAGAAACAAAGTGTTCCAGATTAGAAAATAAAGAAACGGACCTGTGATACCAGACCTTCCAAAACTCGAAGGCAGATCTCATTATTATATACTTAGCAAATAAGCATTACTTCCAGTTAATCAAAGAAACAATGTGATAACGTATGTTCCTATACCATGATACAAACTTATATATAAATCATACTTGTTAAATATTATCGTTTTACCATATAAGTCATTGTTACATGTTATTGTTCCTCAAATATAAATAATAATATTTTATAATTCTCTTTATTTCGTGTTATATTGGCAAACAGACAAACTTCTTTCAAACCAGACAATTTACTAAAAAACATACTAAACACACAATGATAACAGACAAAAATTACAAACTAAATTAACAAACCACAATCCCACAGTGACTTATACACGGAAGGTAGACTGGGAAAGACTTAGACTTCCTCCCCCCCCCGAGTATCGTGAACGACGGAGTCGTACACGATACGATAACGATATTGCTTAACAATATCGTTATCTCACTGACGTCACAGACCACATCAATGACGTCAGTAGAACAGACCAATCACAAACGTTATCAATTTACACACACACAGACAAGACAGAAAGTTCGTTAGAGAGAATTACAAACGACGTCATATGGTAAATGGCGACGAGCGCGAACACAATCACGCTCTTTATTATTGATCTCACTATAAATAATAAAACCAGTCTATCGACTGAGTAGAACTGGATGACGCGAAATACATTTTGAAATTGGCTAAGAGAAATTCATAGACTATAAACGATTATTCAAAATTATGAAACTAAATGAAAACACAATGATAACAGCGATTGATAAGAGTTATTTTAAAGTTATTTCAATTGTTTTTTCAAATACGGAGTACCGGAAAGTATTGTACTTATTATTTAAACAATTATTTCAAGTTAAGTGGTATTAAAAAAATGGAATTACATTTGCAATTTGAATTTCTTCAAACTCTTGATCAACTGAGTCAACGACATGTACTGAGGAAAGAGATATATATACAGAGGTTGAACACCAAAATCTACAAAATATCACTTTACCACCTTAACACCTGCTTGGAAGGTGGCATTAACTTTATCACTTTAACCCGCCTCTTTTTCATTTTACCACGTTATCATTTTTTCATAATACGCTGATAGGAATTCTAACACTTTATCACCGCAGTGTTAATATGATTAAAGTTTCATAATAGGTTTCCAGGTCATTCAACTTGGCCAGTTTCCACGTTCTGTCACTCGCAGCACATACTTTGCGCTAGTGTTCCCTGTGCCTCACAGTTCACATTACATCTTTTGGGAATTTCAGCAGATTTGTTATATTGTTCAATTTATTTTGGAAAATATAGACGTTTGATAAATGATAGAATACAATAATGTTGTAATCATGAATAAAATTTGATTAGAATGAATATACTTAGAACGTACATATTTCATTCTCCAGATATTGCAGAAATTTTGCAAACTCTTATGCTAGATTGAATCTTTATCATTTTAATCACTCAATCTAAACAGAATTTCACTGGATCTGGATAATCAAATGTATTATTCAGCTGAAATATTGTGGAGATATTGAGATAATTATGTTAGCAATAAGGATCCAGTGAAAATTAGCTGAAAATTGTAAGTTTACCTTTCAAATAATCGCTGAAATTCTGCAAGGAGATCTTATAGTTAATTCATTTGCCATTCCATACTATGTAAGTTATCAAAAGGAATTGTGAGAGAACAGTGAGTTGCAGAGAGCTGAAATTTTTATGAGATATTTTAGTATGTTATATCAAGAGTCTGAATTTCAGCTGAATCTGAACGTTAGTTGTCGCGATATAGCTGAAATACTGTTCAGATTGAATAATTAAAATGACAAGGATTCTATCTAGTTGAGGAGTTTGTGGAATTTCTGCAATATCTCGAATACGAAATGTGGAATTAATCTGAAATTTTCACCGATTCTTCAGCTAACATTCTACAATGAGTGATAAAAATTTCAGATTTTTACAACCAACGGTTTTCTCACAATTTATCTTGATTACTTTGATTCTGAGGAGTGGAAAACCAAATGAAATTAATTCAATTTAGTTTGCGGAAATTTGGCAATATCTCAAAAACAAAATGTCCGATTGAGCTGAAATTTTCACAGAATTTTAAGCTAATATTCTACAATGTGTCAGAAAAGTTTCTGCCCTCCACAATAAACAATTCTTTCGCGATTCTTCTTGTTCTCTTTGATTCTATGAGATTTCAATGGCAAATGATATGAACTAACACAATTCTCAAGGTACAAATGACATTGGCGCTGTGATTGGCATAATTTATCTCTAACCAAAATTTGATACACGTTCCATATGACTTTTCCTGTAACAGTAGGTAATGGGGTAATCTTCAACCACATACTAGATAGACCGGCTTTGCCAATGGAAATTGAAGCACACATAAATGATGTCACAATGTGGCAAATGCATGTTAAATCTTGTGGGTGTGTGTATTAGTGTACACGACACCACACAAATACCAAATCAGGTCGGTTGCGTGTCTACATAGTAGTATGTGTGCGGGCCGAGCCCAGTAAACAATTAAGCTGCACAGACAAAATGTACAGCCGTGAGCACAAAAAGGTAGTTCGTGGGTTTTACCCCACTGGCCCACTAGGTGGTCGACGAGTGTGTAATACACACTCGTTCGTCATCGACCACCCGTCGCCACAAATCTCATAAGTTTTTTTGAAGAAAAAAATCAAAAAAAGTTTATTTTTTCTTCTAAAATGAATTTTTTAATAGAAAAAAAAAAGAAATGATTATGTACAATTTTTCAAAAAAAAAAAAAAAAAACTCCAACCTGGCTAAAATCAACTTCAAAAACCTGGAAATAACAGTATAACCTGGGTAAAACAACTTCTTGTCACAATGTGACGTCACACTCTGTATTTATCACTGCTTCAATGGGAAGGATTGTACAGGGCCAGTCTATCTAGTACATGGTCAAAGGCGGTAATGGACAATCGAAAGAATTAAAAGTATCAAAATCGAAACAAACTCGATATCGAATTTGGAACAACGTGTTTCACAAGCATCTAAATCTCACTCGGGACTCTGGCTTCTGCGCATGTGCGTGATATTGGTAATTTTTCTCATCAGTTAAGTTGTTTTTTTTTGTGATTTTTTTTCATCCGTGATTCTGGCCAAGCTAGAACAATCTACAGGTGAATTAATTGCTTATTATTATTATTATTATTATTATTATTATTATTATTAATCAATTCAGCAACGAATATGAATTCCCTTCGATTTGTCGCTAAATCCTAATTAATTTAACACCGGTTAATCGAAGAAATTTCATATTTGTCGCTGAATCCTGATTAATAATAATAATAATAATAATAATATAATAATAATAATAATAATAATAATAATAATAATAATAATAATAATAGAATAATAATAATAATATAATAATAATAATATAATAATAATATATAATAATAATAATAATAATAATAATAATATAATAATAATATAATAATAATAATAATAATAATAATAATATAATAATAATAATAATAATAATAATAATATATAATAATAATAATAATAATAATAATAATAATAATAATAATAATAATAATAATAATAATAATAATAATATAATAATAATAATAATAATATAATAATAATAATAATAATAATAATAATAATAATATAATAATAATAATAATATAATAATAATAATAATAATAATAATAATAATAATAATAATAATAATAATAATAATAATAATAATAATAATAATAATAATAATAATAATAATAATAATAATAATAATAATAATAATAATAATAATAATAATAATATAATAATAATATAATAATAATAATAATAATAATAATAATAATAATAATAATAATAATAATAATATAATCATAATAATAATAATATAATAATAATAATAATAATAATAATAATAATAATAATAATAATAATAATAATAATAATAATAATAATAATAATAATAATAATACTAATAATAATAATAATAATAATAAT
>WOFM01001301.1:0-24809 GCA_011428145.1 Ericerus pela
AAGTAATTTTGAATGAAATATGAACAATATCTCGATTGCACTAAAAGAAGTGTAAATATATTTTAAGAATCAGATAATTTACATACTTAGCATCAAACTTATTTCAACTTACCTAAAAGAAGTGAAATACAAAGATTAAAAAGTTCATTACTCGATTACAAAATTACTTAAATCTTAGATTGTCATATTACATAGTTTAGCAGAAAATTACTAGAAAGAAACGTTTTGATCGTCTACATTATAAGACGGACGTGAAATAGCCAGTTATTTCTAAAATACGTACACGTATTTTACATCCCCATACCTGAGAAAATTACGAAACAAAGGGGAGTAATTTGGAAACATGGAACAAATTTGACTCTTTCTTCTGATAACCAGCATCTACGCGATATATTACATTTGACAAACTTTCAGTTATTTTGAACGGGCCCGTTCTTATTTCATCGAGTTTATTTTTGTTTAACAGATTACCATGATTTACATAGACTAAATCGCCAACTCTATAAGAAATATCTTTTCTCTTGGAGTCAAATTTTTGCTTATTATATTTATGACTTCTCTGGGAATTTTCAAATGCTAATAACCTGTCATTGGTCAGATCTGTTACGTTAGGCATCGGAATATCTTTTGGACATAAATTTACTTTAATATTATTCATTAAATAATTTGGTGAAAATAAGGTTGATGAATGAATAGTATCGTTATATTCTTGAACACATTCTTCTGCTAAAACTGACCAAGGCTTTTTTTTATTTATTTTGTTTTCGTTAACTTTACAGCGTATTCTATTCACCAGAGTTTGATTTAGTCTCTCATTGAGACCGTTGGAGAAAGGACAGTCTACGGCTGTAAAAATTAATTTGATATTGTGTGACTCCAGAAATTCTTTAAATTCTTTTGAATTTATTCCGCCGTATTGATCCGCCAGAAGTGTCTCTATTTTCTGTCCTTCTCTTAAAATTTTACGTATTAAATTTATAAAATCTGTGGCTTTTTGAGTTTTTGATGGTAAAATGTACGCAAAACGTGTGAAATGATCAACTAATAAGTGTAAATATTTTTTTGAAGTATTATTTCCGTTAAAGCCACCTATTGTATCTATTGACATAATCTGAAACGGTTCAGTCGCAGGGCCCAACTGAGATAGAAAACCATAACGAAAAGATGCTCTGGACTTATTTTTAGTACAAATAGCGCAATTCTGACAGAAAGAGGTAATCAGTTTGAAAAAATTTTTACAATAATAAATTGGAATAAGATGGAACGAAAGCTGCTTAGGACCAATATGACCAAATTTTTCATGAACTATCTTTATTATTTTAGTCGCTAAATCTTCTGTTATCAAAATTTTATTTTTACCTCTAATGTTCATGAAGAGTATATTATTTTTTTTTATTACGTTATTTTTTTGGAAATAGTCTCTTGAAAATTTATTTTGGTCCATAGCTATTTCATTAAATTGAATAAAATTTACTATTTTAAGTTCTTTATGCGTTTCAAAATGTTCGAGGACAGGGTTACGCGACAAACAGTCGGCCTCCTGATTCTCGGAACCAGGTAAATACTTTACTGAAAAATCAAACTGAGACAAGTAAAACATAAGCTGACCAAGTTCATTATCAAATTTAGAGTTTACGTTCAGATTCTCAAGCGGTTTATGATCTGAATAAACGACAAATTTCTTTCCAAGAAGCCAATGTTGCCAGAACATTAAGGCCTCTTTAATTGCCAGACACTCCAAAAAAATCGCCTTTTTCTTTTTTTGATAAACATTTAACTTTTTGGAAAAAAGCGACTGGCCGAAAATTTCCGTCTTTCTGTTTTTGTTTCAGGATTGCACCAAGTCCTTCCAAACTTGCATCAGTGTATAAAACTGTCTCCTTTAAAGGATCATAAATAGCTAAACAAGGACTTGAACATAAATAACTTTTTATCTTTTCGAAACTATTATGGCAGTCTGTTGACCAATTAAAATCTACGTTTTTCTTCAATAAATTGTGTAACGGTTCTAAAATATGTGCAGCCTTTGGAATATATTTCTTATAAAAATTAACCTTCCCTAAAAATTGGCGCACATTCTTTCTATTTTGAGGAATGGGAAAATTCTTGATAGGGAGCACATTATCAAAAACAGGCTTAGTTACGTTATTGCTAATTATGTGGCCTAAATATTTTACGTTATTTTTGGCAAAATTACATTTTAATAGTTTCAATCTAAAACCTTCTTTTTTAATGGCCATAAACAATTTATCAATGTGCTCCAAGTGTTCCTCAAATGTTTTTGAAAAAACTAGAATGTCATCAATATAGTTTACACAAAAATAGTCCAACCCGTTACGTCGGATAATATTTTGTAGGATCCTTTGAAAAATTGCGGGAGATGTTTTAAGGCCAAATGGCAAACATGTCCACTCAAAATGGCCATTTTGTGTGACGAAAGCTGTTTTATAAGAATCTTTTTTGCGTAAGGGAATAGTCCAAAAAGCGGAATTAATATCGAAAGCTGAAAAATAAACACAATCCCTAGTCTTCACAATTAAATCTTCTATTAATGGGAAAGGTTGACTTTCAGGTACAATAAGCTTATTTAATGCCGTAAAGTCGATACATAATCTGTTCTTCTTTCGAACGCCAAACTCATCTTTTTTAAATGCCAGTGTAACTGGAGCCGCAAAAGGAGATGTAGATTCCTGGATCAGACCATGGTTTAACAACTGGGAAATTTGAGATTCAATTTCCTTCTGATCAATAGGATTACATCTGTACGGCTTGCGAGATACATACCTATGCTCAGTCAATTTAACCGAAGCTTCGTGGTTGTGTACACAACCCGTATCAAATTTGTTTCGCAAAAATAGATTTATGTTTTTCAATTAAATAAGTTATTTTATTCTTTTGGTAATTATTTAAATGATCCAAATTTGCCTCGAATTCATTAATTTTAATAGATTCATTAAAATTTACTGTAAACGGTGCAGACTGAACTACGGTTCCGAGATCAATTTTTTTATTATTATCCATTACGTTAATCTGAGAGATATTCAATTCATGGTCTTGGTGTAACCCAAAATCCTTTATCATATTTAAGCCAATCAAAAAATCATAATCAAAATTAATCGAATTTATCACAAAAACATCTACAAATTTGACGATATCAAAAATTTTTACTTTGATTTTTACGATTCCAAAGACTGAAGCCGTACCACTGACCATTTTAAAATTATTGTTGCAAGAGTTAATTTTTATTTTATTTTTCCTTGCAAATTTATAGTTTATTAATGAAATATTTGAGCCGGAATCATAAATACCGTTACATAATATAGAATCATTAATTAAAAGACGTAATTGAATCAGTGGTACCGTTACTCGTTTTTTGGCAAGTCATCTGAATTATTGATTTCGGACTCTATCTCCAAATTATTTACAGATTTTACTTTGTTAATTTCATTTTTTTTGAGTCCTTAAACCAGCAGACATTTTCCGAGTGAATTCTACCAAATTTCCCTAATTTATCACAAATCGAACATGTTTTTTTTTAGGAGTAAATTTCTTATAATTAGTAATACCATTAACATTTTGAACAATCGTATTTGTTTTTTTTGACATAGTCGAATTTGCATTCTCAGAAGATGTACGACGAGCAGGGTTATCAGCATCATATTTTTTTAATTTAGAAATTAATAATTTTACCGAAGTTACTGAATTACGATTCAATGAATCTTGATATGAGCGGCAAGCCTAACACTATTAAATTCAGTAATTACATTTTCAGCGATAAAATGGTCTAGATCTAACATTAATTTTTCTTTTTTATAACGTATTCTATAAGGAGCCCGATAAATATCGGAAATTGTAAGCAAATCGGATCGGTTTCCAAGATACGTCACCGAATGTGGCGATAAGATCCTCGTGCCATAGAGCCCAGTCAGCATCAACACCAATTTTCTTTTGGGTACTCAGGAACCAGTCATTCATTGACGTATCTAAGCAAAGGTGAAAAACCTCAATAACTCTGGATCAACAAGAGAAACCGAGCTACTTCTTTTCGAAACTAACAGCCCAAGCAACTACGTTTGAATTCTTGATGTTAATTTATCGACCAGAAAATGTTTCATATTTCTTTTAGTGATTCCTGTTCTCCAGTGACACTACCGGCGCGACAGACGAAGAACCAGTCTCTACCGATGACAAAAAAATAATCAGAAAAGACAAAGTTACCGTCATCATCCAGATATGATTTTGCTAGCTCCTCAGACAGGCTAACATTTACAGTGCGATACTGTCCGCGGGCTTTAAGCGCATCTCTGGCAGCTTTCATTGAACCCGTAGCTAACAGCTTGGCATGAATAGTCAGCGATTGAAATTCAGGAGAAAAGCGTACCACATTTCATCCCCTGGTTTTCTAACTCTTTTTATTCTGATAACAGTAGATTTCCCATCAGCAGCAGCCTCAGCAAGCATGAAAACTTGTAATCGAACTGGCGACATCGCTGATCAAAGAATTAATCTTGTATTTGTAAGTAATTTTGAATGAAATATGAACAATATCTCGATTGCACTAAAAGAAGTGTAAATATCTTTTAAGGGAATCAGATATTGTTCATATTTCATTCAAAATACTTACAAATACAAAGATTAATTCTTTGATCAGCGATGTCGCCAGTTCGATTACAAGTTTTCATGCTTGCTGAGGCTGCTGCTGATGGGAAATCTACTTTATCAGAATAAAAAGAGTTAGAAAACCAGGGGATGAAATGTGGTTACGCTTTTCCTCCTGAATTTCAATCGCTGACTATTCATGCCAAGCTGTTAGCTACGGGTTCAATGAAAGCTGCCAGAGATGCGCTTAAGCCCGCGGACAGTATCGCAACGTAAATGTTAGCCTGTCTGAGGAGCTAGCAAAATCATATCGGATGATGACGGTAACTTTGTCTTTTCTGATTATTTTTGTCATCGGTAGAGACTGGTTCTTCGTCTGTGCGCCGGTAGTGTCACTGGAGAAACAGGAATCACTAAAGAAATAATGAAACATTTTCTGGTCGATAAATTAACATCCAAGAATTCAAACGTAGTTGCTTGGGCTGTTAGTTTCGAAAAAGAAGTAGCTCGGTTTTCTCTTGTTGGATCCAGAGTTATTGAGGTTTTTCACCTTTGCTTAGATACGTCAATGAATGACTGGTTCCTGAGTACCCAAAAGAAAATTGGTGTTGATGCTGACTGGGCTCTATGGCACGAGGATCTTATCGCCACATTCGGTGACGTATCTTGAAACCGATCCGATTTGCTTACAATTTCCGATATTTATCGGGCTCCTTAATAGAATACGTTATAAAAAAAGAAAAATTAATGTTAGATCTAGACCATTTTATCGCTGAAAATGTATTACTGAATTTAATAGTGTTAGGCTTGCCGCTCATATTCAAGATTCATTGAATCGTAATTCAGTAACTTCGGTAAAATTATTAATTTCTAATTAAAAAATATGATGCTGATAACCCTGCTCGTCGTACATCTTCTGAGAATGCAAATTCGACTATGTCAAAAAAAACAATACGATTGTTCAAAATGTTAATGGTATTACTAATTATAAGAAATTTACTCCTAAAAAAAAACATGTTCGATTTGTGATAATTAGGGAAATTTGGTAGAATTCACTCGGAAAATGTCTGCTGGTTTAAGGACTCAAGAAAAAATGAAATTAACAAAGTAAAATCTGTAACTAATTTGGAGATAGAGTCCGAAATCAATAATTCAGATGACTTGCCAAAAACGAGTAACGGTACCACTGATTCAATTACGTCTTTTAATTAATGATTCTATATTATGTAACGGTATTTATGATTCCGGCTCAAATATTTCATTAATAAACTATAAATTTGCAAGGAAAAATAAATAAAAATTAACTCTTGCAACAATAATTTTAAAATGGTCAGTGGTACGGCTTCAGTCTTTGGAATCGTAAAATCAAAGTAAAAATTTTTGATATCGTCAAATTTGTAGATGTTTTTGTGATAAATTCGATTAATTTTGATTATGATTTTTTGATTGGCTTAAATATGATAAAGGATTTTGGGTTACACCAAGACCATGAATTGAATATCTCTCAGATTAACGTAATGGATAATAATAAAAAAATTGATCTCGGAACCGTAGTTCAGTCTGCACCGTTTACAGTAAATTTTAATGAATCTATTAAAATTAATGAATTCGAGGCAAATTTGGATCATTTAAATAGTTACCAAAAGAATAAAATAACTTATTTAATTGAAAAACATAAATCTATTTTTGCGAAACACAAATTTGATACGGGTTGTGTACACAACCACGAAGCTTCGGTTAAATTGACTGAGCATAGGTATGTATCTCGCAAGCCGTACAGATGTAATCCTATTGATCAGAAGGAAATTGAATCTCAAATTTCCCAGTTGTTAAACCATGGTCTGATCCAGGAATCTACATCTCCTTTTGCGGCTCCAGTTACACTGGCATTTAAAAAAGATGAGTTTGGCGTTCGAAAGAAGAACAGATTATGTATCGACTTTACGGCATTAAATAAGCTTATTGTACCTGAAAGTCAACCTTTCCCATTAATAGAAGATTTAATTGTGAAGACTAGGGATTGTGTTTATTTTTCAGCTTTCGATATTAATTCCGCTTTTTGGACTATTCCCTTACGCAAAAAAGATTCTTATAAAACAGCTTTCGTCACACAAAATGGCCATTTTGAGTGGACATGTTTGCCATTTGGCCTTAAAACATCTCCCGCAATTTTTCAAAGGATCCTACAAAATATTATCCGACGTAACGGGTTGGACTATTTTTGTGTAAACTATATTGATGACATTCTAGTTTTTTCAAAAACATTTGAGGAACACTTGGAGCACATTGATAAATTGTTTATGGCCATTAAAAAAGAAGGTTTTAGATTGAAACTATTAAAATGTAATTTTGCCAAAAATAACGTAAAATATTTAGGCCACATAATTAGCAATAACGTAACTAAGCCTGTTTTTGATAATGTGCTCCCTATCAAGAATTTTCCCATTCCTCAAAATAGAAAGAATGTGCGCCAATTTTTAGGGAAGGTTAATTTTTATAAGAAATATATTCCAAAGGCTGCACATATTTTAGAACCGTTACACAATTTATTGAAGAAAAACGTAGATTTTAATTGGTCAACAGACTGCCATAATAGTTTCGAAAAGATAAAAAGTTATTTATGTTCAAGTCCTTGTTTAGCTATTTATGATCCTTTAAAGGAGACAGTTTTATACACTGATGCAAGTTTGGAAGGACTTGGTGCAATCCTGAAACAAAAACAGAAAGACGGAAATTTTCGGCCAGTCGCTTATTTTTCCAAAAAGTTAAATGTTTATCAAAAAAGAAAAAGGCGATTTTTTTGGAGTGTCTGGCAATTAAAGAGGCCTTAATGTTCTGGCAACATTGGCTTCTTGGAAAGAAATTTGTCGTTTATTCAGATCATAAACCGCTTGAGAATCTGAACGTAAACTCTAAATTTGATAATGAACTTGGTCAGCTTATGTTTTACTTGTCTCAGTTTGATTTTTCAGTAAAGTATTTACCTGGTTCCGAGAATCAGGAGGCCGACTGTTTGTCGCGTAACCCTGTCCTCGAACATTTTGAAACGCATAAAGAACTTAAAATAGTAAATTTTATTCAATTTAATGAAATAGCTATGGACCAAAATAAATTTTCAAGAGACTATTTCCAAAAAAATAACGTAATAAAAAAAAATAATATACTCTTCATGAACATTAGAGGGTAAAAATAAAATTTTGATAACAGAAGATTTAGCGACTAAAATAATAAAGATAGTTCATGAAAAATTTGGTCATATTGGTCCTAAGCAGCTTTCGTTCCATCTTATTCCAATTTATTATTGTAAAAATTTTTTCAACTGATTACCTCTTTCTGTCAGAATTGCGCTATTTGTACTAAAAATAAGTCCAGAGCATCTTTTCGTTATGGTTTTCTATCTCAGTTGGGCCCTGCGACTGAACCGTTTCAGATTATGTCAATAGATACAATAGGTGGCTTTAACGGAAATAATACTTCAAAAAATATTTACACTTATTAGTTGATCATTTCACACGTTTTGCGTACATTTTACCATCAAAAACTCAAAAAGCCACAGATTTTATAAATTTAATACGTAAAATTTTAAGAGAAGGACAGAAAATAGAGACACTTCTGGCGGATCAATACGGCGGAATAAATTCAAAAGAATTAAAGAATTTCTGGAGTCACACAATATCAAATTAATTTTTACAGCCGTAGACTGTCCTTTCTCCAACGGTCTCAATGAGAGACTAAATCAAACTCTGGTGAATAGAATACGCTGTAAAGTTAACGAAAACAAAATAAATAAAAAAAGCCTTGGTCAGTTTTAGCCAGAAGAATGTGTTCAAGAATATAACGATACTATTCATTCATCAACCTATTTTCACCAAATTATTTAATGAATAATATTAAAGTAAATTTATGTCCAAAAGATATTCCGATGCCTAACGTAACAGATCTGACCAATGACAGGTTATTAGCATTTGAAAATTCCCAGAGAAGTCATAAATATAATAAGCAAAAATTTGACTCCAAGAGAAAAGATATTTCTTATAGAGTTGGCGATTTAGTCTATGTAAATCATGGTAATCTGTTAAACAAAAATAAACTCGATGAAATAAGAACGGGCCCGTTCAAATAACTGAAAGTTTGTCAAATGTAATATATCGCGTAGATGCTGGTTATCAGAAGAAAGAGTCAAATTTGTTCCATGTTTCCAAATTACTCCCCTTTGTTTCGTAATTTTCTCAGGTATGGGGATGTAAAATACGTGTACGTATTTAGAAATAACTGGCTATTCACGTCCGTCTTATAATGTAGACGATCAAAACGTTTCTTTCTAGTAATTTTCTGCTAAACTATGTAATATGACAATCTAAGATTTAAGTAATTTTGTAATCGAGTAATGAACTTTTTAATCTTTGTATTTCACTTCTTTTAGGTAAGTTGAAATAAGTTTGATGCTAAGTATGTAAATTATCTGATTCTTAAAATATATTTACACTTCTTTTAGTGCAATCGAGATATTGTTCATATTTCATTCAAAATTACTTACATATATATATAGTGTGTTAGTGAATGTCACAACTAGCCAAATACTCTCGTTGTTGAAACTGTGTTTACTGATGATTAGGTCGACGCGTAATTTATGTAATATTCGGGAACAAAGTTTTCGAAAACTTACCCAACAAATATTTTACTATGTAAAAGTCGCGTGAAATTCATTAGCTTCGTAAATTCAAGAGTAATCTTCCCGATTTTTTCATTATATGGTTTTATATTTTGGCTGATGTACTCTTTGAGAGCTTCTAATAAAAGTACGTATTTCCACAAATGACAGTCACTCTTATCGAGTTCCTTCTTTTAGTACATATTTCCCTGAAATTTAGGTCAAAACGGCAGAAACTGAACTTTCTACAGGAACGAGCGTGATCTAGATCTTTGATCCGATCTAACTGTAAGATCATTTTGAAAATAATCTGATCTACGATGTGAAACACAAAATGTTACTTTAGTCGAAGGATTGAAAGAAATTCTTATTCTTCGTAGTCCTTGTTATTCGATACGTGCACCTAAACAAATGATACCACAAATATTTCCTTGTTTCCGATGTAACAAATTAACGGTATTACTACATTATTTTATTCTGAAAAAGTCGAAGGCAGCATAAGCCAAAGCATTTCAAAGTGGCGCTTCGAGGTTGTGTCGAATAACTTCCAAAGTTTGAATTAAGACAAAAGGAAATGGTTAATATGTAAAATGATTTATCTGTAGGTTAAAAGATCTTAAGCAAACATTTTGATCGTGATCTAGATCACTTTTTAGCGAGTGTAACAATATATTATAAACGAGAACCAATCGAAAAAACTCTAGAAGCTATTCAAAAAATTAAAACCACCTTGAATACTCGAGGAAGTACGCTGAATCCATTTGTTTCATTGGATGATCATAAGAAGATGATACAAAACTATTCCAAAAAAATGTACCTTTATCAAAAATACTCGAAGGAAAAGATAGTAGATTCGATGAGACGAATACAATGGACAGAAGAAATGCGAAGCTGTTTGGATAAAATGAAAAATTTACTATCTGAATCAGTACCAACGATATACTATCCAGATGCACCAACATCCGTAGAAGTAGATGCCTCAAAAGATGCATTAGGAGCAGCATGCTGTCAAATCGACAGAAAACAAATCAAAAACATCCTATCGGTTATTTCTCAGAGAAATTAAAGAAAAATCGACAACGTCTATGTACTTTGATTTTGAAATGCTCGCAATCACTCGTACTTGCCAACATTTCCGAGGCTATTTAATTGGCGTTATTTTATAATAACGCGGATCACCAACCATTAACATTCCAACATATATTCGAAACACCAACCCCTTTGTCTAATGTGGGGACGTTTCCCTCTTTGCCTCCCTCAGGGCTCAGCCCCGCGTCGACAGACGGGTCGCAGACCAAAGTCCGCGACCCATACTAATTGCGCATTGCACATTAAACAGAGTACATCGTCTGTATGCACTCATACAGACGATGCGTTTCTGCATTTACCGTTGAGGCGGTAAACTGAGGCAAGTGAGTATGTAATATTTACATACTCGCTGACAGTATACGTGCTGCGGTCCGTATATGGTACCGCATCGCCTTTGGACGATTGCCCCAGTTAGGAAGTACGCTTAGTGTACGGTAAGGCATCTTAAACCGGCTGGCTACCGATACCGAGAAATAATTTGGTCGCCCCGCACGTAAACCACTGTCTTCCTCTTAGGTTCCATGAACCCCGTGTAGGTAGCATCTACCTACATCTAAGAATACGTATTTATAGGAATAAACGGATATCTGGTTTACTTCTAATTTTTGGAATGTGAGACGTTTTCCCATTTCGGATGGTAATTTTTTCAAACGCCGTTTTATTCTGTTTGTTGAGCCTGCTCGTTGTCAGTGGAATGAAAATACCGATGACTGAAAAATTACAATCGAAAATTGCGTATGTCTGAATCTATACCGCGATTATAGTTCTTTACTATCAGTAGTAAACTTGTATGACCTTGATACAACAAATCGAATGACAAACTGAGATATCAACCAAAAAAACAAGATGCGGTGGAAGGAGCCAATAATACGGCCCAATACTAGTTGAAAATATTTGACATAAGTGGACTGAACCCACAGACATATAGCTAAAGAGATGTCCAACTCTCTACATGCACTGGGGTACAAAAATGTTACAAAAATCTTTAACCATCATCATCGTCATCAACAATGAAAAGTCAACTTTGTTCAGCATTCTGCACAGCCAAAGTTTGTAGTGAAAACAGACATCTCTATACCAATATATACACACCATCAGCTACAACGCATGCGCAGTAACAAATATCTTACTCCGAAATATTTTATAACATTCGGCCATTATCATGTTTTTGATCGGGTGTTAAATCTCTTTAGCTGTTTTCTTCGACCGAACCTTACTTAGTTTTTTTTAATACAGACAAAAAGGAAACAAGGGTTTGGTTTCACTCTCATTATGAAAAATAAAAAACAGCCATTTGGAGGGCAAAGTCTTCGATACAAAAAAAGGTTTTCAGAAGGTCTTTTATTCTCGTTTATAGTTTATTTTGCGATACATCAGCGGGTATGTTTTTTGGGAGCTTGATTTCAAACTCGATGTTAATTTTTTCATTCGACCCATTCCTCGACTTCCAGGGGCTTCGAAATGGGGCCAAATTTTGACTTGTCATATTTTGTTGCGTGCCACATCAGCTGATATGTTTTTTGGAGAGCTGATTCCAAGTTTGATGTTTATTTTTTCATTCTATTAGTTTTTCAACACCCGGCGGCTTTTAAAGGGAGTTGAAGGGTAGGTAGGCAGGCCGAAGGCTGCGTTAGAACGGACACCGTCCGATGCGTTTGGTCGTCGCGTCGGTGGCGCGAAAATCATATTTCCGCCGTCTTGCGACAGATGGCGCCACTGATTGCGTCACTCGCACACACCTGTCGCTTTATTTTTATTAGCCCGACAACGATAATTTATTAATATTATTAATATTATATTAATTATTATTATATTAATATTATTATATATTATTATTTATGATAATACGGACGCGGCTTATGCTTGCTCGGTGCGGTTCGTGTTTGCGCGTGAGAACCGACAATACGCTACGACAACGAAAAAGCAGTCGCTGTTGTCGAAGGCTTTTGAGAACTTGCCGCGCCGCCACCCGAACACAAAAATAATTCCTTATTTTCGAAAGCTTCGTCAACGTTTCCGTTCATCGAGGAGTGGGGGTGGGTGGAAGGGCGAAGAGGTAACTTTTTAGCGCTGCTTTTCTCGATTCGACCTCGAACGAATTATTATTTTCATTAGGCTGCCTATTTTATCCGGCGTCCACCTTATCTTATGCCATAGTTGCCATACCTACAATCGGGTATATCTAATACGTGCAATAATTGTATACACGTACATGCGTGCGCGTGTGTAAGTAACGAAAAGTGGTATACACGGTGGATCATGGTGGACCCTGGTGGAGCACGGTGCACCGTGCAACTTTGTAAAATATAAAAGGAGCAATTTTATTTTTTATTTATTTTTTTTTTTTTTATCTAGAGCATCGCCGATTGATTGCGGTTAAATGTACGTCGTTACGTTATTATATCTGCTTCTAATAGCCGCCAACACTTTTTTTTTTTACAAACCTACATTCTCCATCGGCGATTTGTTGTTATTTTTTTCAATAATTTGTCGACTTCGTATAGAATTTCAAAACGACAATAATTATAAGCGGTACGCGACCGTACGTTTCCCTCCGCACGCCGAGTAGATTTCACTGTAGGTATTCTATTTTCAACGTTTTTATTTCACGCGTTGCGCGTTATTTCGGCCTTTTGGGCGGACTAAGGGCGCCTCGCCCTATCGGTACGTGATACCCGAATGAGCTCTCCGATGCTACAAAGTTGCCTAATGGTCGACAGTGACGTCGGTATCGTCGGTATCGTCGTATCGTCGAATCGATACATTTTCAATATCGAAATGCCTACTCGAGCGCTTTTTTCGTGTAGGTGCCGCGACTGCGGGTACGGTGGCTAAAATTAGGGGCGTCGACGGGGACGACGATTTTGCTAATTCGAACCAAACGTAGATACAACTTACGAGATTCGGACCCGAGTAACTGCCATATTGTCTTCTCACAGCTAGTACCGAGGTAGCTAGCGACAAAGTCTCGTCTCTAAACGCTTTTTGTTTTAATCGCTGGTCATAATTATGTCGGTTCGCGCCCGTATCCACGCACGTGCCTACGGTAGCAAATTAACGCGCGTAATTTTACGCGGACCACCGAAGCGCGACGATCGCAATCGCTGGCGCAGGTTACGCGTGTCCGCGCCAGTGCGCCGCGTTTAGTTGACGCGCCGTTTTACCGCAGCTACGATATTATGAGAGTGCGCGCAACCCGCCGTTTAATCTACCCTACCTTACTACATATTATTCGCCACCCAAGAAAGGCAAAGGCGCACCCTCTGTTTCAAGCTGTTTTAAATTTAAATTAATTCGTTAGAATCGAGTTCCACGTCGAATATACGCGCTTTTCTAGCCGACATTTTAAATCCGAGCCGTTTTTGCGACACAAACAGCGAGGTACAGGGCTACCTACTTTTTGCGGTCGACTTCGAAGAGAAATTAAAAAGAAAGAATTAAAATAACGAATCGGCTGTACCGAAAACCTGGAAAGGACGATTTCGTCCGGAATAGAAATAGGCGGCTTTTCAAGTTACGCGTATCGCGGGTTGCGTTCCGCGTAAATTTCAAGAGTTTGCGTAACGAAGAAACGTTCAAAAAGTAGTACCTCTTATCTGCCTAATTCGTAAGCCAACTGGCGGCTTTTCCCCTTCCTTTAACTCGATGGAGACAGAAAATTTGCGAGTACGCCGGTGCCCAATTTCGATTGATCCGCCAAGAATTTCGTCCTCCAGTTTATCTACGGAGTTCATCAACTTCTAACAGTCCCCATTTTTGAAACGAAAATGCGCATTTGTGCCGTTTTCAAACTCGATCGAGATACGCACCTAAAGTGCCTACGCACTTGTTAAATTTTATTTCGATTCGTAGAGAAATGCGCCCCCAGTTTGGTGACAGTTTTCGTCATGTGCCGTAATAATTTTATCGTCGTATACTCGCAAGTACGTATAAATTATTGGGACGGTGTTTTTGGGGTCCGGAGACCACGATGGGAAAAACCATAATGAAAATTTCCTCGAGTTTTGACACGCCTACGACTCTGCGCAATAGAGGGACTCTACGTAATCTACGTAAAAATGCGTGTATTATGTAAACACGAACTAAAATGGAGTAGGTGCGCGAGCCTGCGAAAATTCGACGTCAGTCGGGCATTAATCATTAATCCGTTGATCATACGCACATAATATGTGGTGCGCTTTGCGCACACTGCGCACATTGCGCACATTGCGCGCATTCCCCTTTTACCGCGTTTTACGCTTATAAAAGTCCATTTTTCTAATTACCAGCCTTTGTTATTATTTTAAATGCGGGTTTAGGTACCCACCCACCTACCGCACCCCGTCTATCTTTTATTCGGTTTTATTTTAACCTTTTTTTTTAATCTTTTTTTTTTTTTTTTTCGTCTTTTTTTATTCGACTATTTGACGCATCGTCGAATCGCGTAGGTACACTACATATCCGTATGGAAAACGTGAGATCGCTTCGCTTTTGTGGTGTGATGTACTCATTTGCCACACCTAATTATTATAATTACCTGCGTATACGATCGACCTGATATCAAGACCCAGCGGCGAGGGTGGGGGTGCGTTTTTCGTCTCGTCACCGCCAGATAATTTTCGCACCGGTAGCTGAAATTCATAATTATTGTTAAGTAAACGCAGTGGGTGCCGTTGAATCCGGACGATTCGGACAAACGGTGTGCAGTTCGGATTGACTGGAAAACCCGACTATAAGTGGCGGGCTAAAAAAGAAAATATTTCGCGTCCCCAACCGAGGTTTGCGAGAAAAAATCATGTTCTTCCACAGAGATTAGATTGTACATAAGCGGGTACTAAAACTGGTACTGACATCGAACGCACTATTTATTGTAACATTCTGTAAAATTTAATAACAGTCGACTAAATGCTTCGTCCGTAAATGATTAGAAATTGTTTGAAAAAATCTCAAATCATCGCTGAGAAGAGAGGACAAATTCCAGATGAACCGACGAAGCTTCGTTAAAACGTAATTTTCACGCAGCATTCTGCGTGAAATAATTTCGATATTTTAACGTTGTGGAATACCTTGTCGTGAGAGATATTCACACTAGAAGGTCTTCAACAGTATTTGCGTGTTCTGCCACTTCATACGATTAAGTATGGGAGAGCCAAATCCTCGGCGAACACTGGAGATTTTTGAGCCAGTTCTGAGAGTTTATATACAGGATTTGGTACACGCACACAGACACCCATGCATACGTACATGTACGTAATTATGTCATGCGTTACGTCGTTTCTTGCCTCTGTCGAGGTGATAAGAAACGACGCAGCGCGTTTGGTACCGGGCCGTGACATTACCGAGATCATTATCAGGTAATTGATCTCGGCCCGTACAATGTATCTTACCTGTACGTACGTACAGGTACGAACATACAAACGCACCAGTGTAAATTCGTTTAACGTCATAAAGACGATTATTGCCAGCCTTTGGGCGGCGACTGTCGTCGAGGGGTGCGAGCCCCTGTTACCTCACACGAGTATTGTCCCCACAAACGTCTTTATTGTACTTTTTTTTATTTATTCGTTTATTTATTTATTTATTTATTTATTTATTTATTTATTTATTTATTTATTTATTTATTTATTTATTTATTTGTCGATTTATTTATTGATTTATTTATTATATTCTTTTAGTTTTTCTTTTAGTTAAAGAAACCAAAGTACATTTTTTCACGTGTGGCTCGCTGCGCTACTGTATATTTTCATTTGTGGAGTCTAAAAAGGCCAGCGATGTGAGACCGATATACTTGTGGAATTGTTCCTACATATGGAAATTACACTTAAAACTTATGGTAAAGTATTAATACTCATTTACACGCGAAGATGATTTTCACATTAGAAATATTCGAACGTTGCGAGTTTAAGTACCTGTACCACAGATAGGTAAGTTAAGTATATCAATAAGAAGTAAAGTAACACTTTTATTATATTTACGCCACGAGTGTTACCTACTGGTCGGACCATTTACTCGAGTATTTATAACATTTGTTACGGACTTGCGATAGGTATATTATCAGACGAATAAGATGCAGATACCTTATACCTAACCTTTTGAGATTCTGTGAAAAATTCTGAAGCATTTCTCGAGCCGCAATCTGTACACGCTGGAGTATTCGCGGATACATAGAGTGCCGTTGTAAATCAGAAGGGTTATTTTATTATTTTTTTAGGGTAGGAAAAACTCGCTTACCATTTCCATTAATTTTCTCGCTTTTTATGATCAAATTGGTAGATTACACAAATCAGATGTCCCAATTAACGGATGTTTTGTGCCAATTTACCAACGTCATTAATTTGGTACGGTCAAGGAGGAAACGTTGCAATTAAGCGGTTGTCCCAGTTAACCCAAGTCCCAGTCCAGTGAAATCAACTGGCTGATCATCACGAAGGCTACCGTTAGGTGTGGTATCTCGGTGGATGGTTTCATTTCATAAGGAATTCATTCCTACGAACACCGATGTTATTTACATCCAACTTCAAATTTTAACCAAAAACTTATAATAAAAGAATAAAAAAAATTTTCAGAGCGTCCGGATTAGCCAGGTGTCCAGAACTCAAATGAGAACCCTCACAATTAAACCTACCAATCATCATCCTTGAAATCAATTTTCAGATTATACTTATACTACCTACCTCATTCTCGCTCTCACTCGCATCCCTCGTCAATGTCCCCACTCCCATCTTACCCCATAATTCAAACGATGTTTAATAATTTACATTACGGAAATAAATTTTACGGTGTAAAAAACCACTGATTTAATATCAAAATATCCGACGTAACAACGCTTACCTTTTTAGATGTGTAGTAAAATTAAGAACCAAAAATATACAAAATTATTTCTTCTTATCGTTACCAGAACCAAGTTCATATGTATGCGCAACAGGTGGCCATAGAAATCCAAAATTCTTCACCGTGAATTCTCATCTGATCATCCCACAGATTACTGCAAGCCAAAACTTTTTTTAATTCAGCCTCTGACATTTGACAACTTTGAACTCGGAAGACTGGGTTCTGATCCGCCGCACATTGCTTTCGATAATAATAGTTATTCGTGGAATATTTAGGCTCTAAAAAATTTTGGTCCAAAAAATTATCAAAAGACTCGAGCACTTTTCGTTTTTTACGGAAAACTTTAATTCGAAAAGGTTTGAAAATAATGAAAATTTTTAGCACCTTTACGGAAATTTTTTGTTTCCAATTTTAATAAAATATTTCACGAAAAATAATCTTTCACATTATTTTTAAGGAATGACTTTGATAATTATTATTCGCGATTGCACTCGCAAAAACTTTTAGTTCAAAATTTTCCTATTGGAAAGAGAAACTCGTAAAGTACTGCGTACTGAAAAACGATGGACATACCCGGAGAGAATCTTCCCCAACGTATTTTCGTTTCGATTTCTGCAGATTCAAATATTTTTCCTTCTTTTTTGGACCAAGAGGAGACTAAAATTTTTATAATATTTTGAGACGGATCAAAGATATCGGGGGAATTTCGTCATCGACACTGGGCAGGAATTGCGAGGCGACTAATTTCTTTATTCAATTAGACCCGATTTAACCTAACAGGGCCTCAAATTTCGTAGATATCTCGCAGAGAAAATGATTTTTCTCTTCTAATTTTAGCTTCGCAATAACGAACGATTTTATTCACGAATTCGAAAAGATGATTCTTGGACTTGATTTTTACGAGTGAAGAATTTTCCAGATTCGTGGAAGGAAATTTAATATTTTTGGTTTATTAAGGGAGGGTAAAAATTTTTTCAAATAGTTTGGAGCAAAAATGTTTAATTCCCAGGAAGGTGATAATTATGTAGTACTATAATACGTGCGTATATCTACAGGTGTAGCTGGGAACACCTACAGGTACCCGTGTACAGTTGGTTGGTTCGAGAGAAGAAAACCCAAGGTCGAAGGAAACGCAGAAAGAAGCAGCGGATAGGTATTTGGTAAATGAAAGGGTCGATACGTAGGTAGCGAAAGGAGAAACGTCGCCTTTTCCTCGAATCGAATAATAAAAATACCCAATTATTAAAAATTACCGTCCTTACGCGGTTGCTGGCTGGCCGGGCATTAGCTCGCCATTTGTGAGCTGTTGGGCTTGTGGCTGCGGTTGGCCGGTTGGCCGGTTGGCCGGTTGGCCGGTTGGCCGGTTGGATACGTATAATAAGATTATGGTAGCCGTACGACGCTGACGCTGTAAATGGTAGGCCGCAGACTATACGTGTAAAGCTGCGTGTACGCTACGTGTGTACGTGCTGTACGCAACGCATCGTTATTACTGCACGCAGGTACCGACCTGACTACCTCCCCTGCAACACGTGTGTACGTATGCGGCGAGACAGGGTACCCATAATGCGATACCGTACCTACCTATAAAGACATTATACGCTGTATGCGCCACCCACTTACCCGTTGCGCTCGTATTCCACGGTGGTACGGATACAAGGCGAGCATTTTAACGGCCGCTAAATTACCGCCGCGGAATCGTAATTACGGAGTACCTGTAGGTAAGGTACCTACCGAGGTGCAATTAATCCGTGTAGTGGCCGACGTGTCATCCGTTTCGTCGCATTTCATTCGAGCCATAAAATTGCGAACGAATGAAACCGTTCGAACGTGGCCTATCTGAAGATGGACCGCCGACGCACGCGTGTATGGGGGCATACGTATTATTATATACCTGCGGGTACATCGTGGAGGCTACGTACGCAAACATTACTAAGGTCGAATTCTCGGGTCGCAAGCCGACCCCACAACCAAAACAAACCGGCCTCCCTCCAGCCAGTGCACCTGAGCCACTTCACGCACATGTCGAAAGTGAAACTACGTACGTATGCTTTTTCCAACGAATAAATCCGACGATAGAGCACCGAATAAGATAGGTGGCTAGTGAACAGTTTTTCTAACGAACGCTTTGTTTTTTGTTTTTTGGTTTTTTTTTTGAAGGGGTGGCGGGGAGAACGGGTGTCACAGAGGACAAAATAAGCGGTTCGATGTAAAAATAAAATATAAATTGAGGCGATAGAAAGGGGGGAGGGTAGAGGGCGGTATAGGTACACCGAACGGAATCGAGGGGTACGCCACATAATAAGTAAATTTAAGGGCTAATTGGGGGTGCAGGATCCACGATTATCGGCGAAATGGGTGCGATGCTGCTGGATGGTGGTCGCATCATTATCCCGCATCGATACGCCCTTCGACCATATATATAATGGACTGCGCATACTGATAAAATATTGAAGGCAACCAAATGAAATGTACATTTCATTCAAAAATTTAATCCCTTATCAAACTGCACTTTTCATAATATTAAAAAATTGGAATTCTAAAATTGTACATATTTTTAACCAGGTTTTCTTCTTTAAAATAAATTTAGTTATGGCCAAAATACATTGGAAGATCAACAGTCATAAATCCTGGTTAATATATTAACAGTTTGTGAATATTAATTGTTAAACTGTCATTTTATTCCTCGGAGGAAATGTATGATTATCCTCTTTTCTCACACATTACGCAAAAATTTTAATATGATCTCTCATCTGTCGTGTATTTCATTAAAAAGTATCACAAACATAAATTTCTTGGGATTTACCGGTGTTTTTTGAAGATAACATGACTATCTGGATTAATAACTTTCATGTTTTACTGACTGGAAATTATGCTGCTCTTGTCACTGCAAGTGTGAGTATTGAGTTTTGTTATTTTTCCTCTATCATTAGAAGATTTTATGTTAGTTTTTCTGCTTACCCAAACAGGATGATGAAGAAGTTGGTGTTATTGAACAACTGTGTTCCCAAATTTACAAAAATCCAGTTATGTTCACTCAGAGGTATGATGAAGAATTCGTCCCTCACTCACCTCGATTTGTTGATGACATTTGAAATTCTATTCAACTATTTGCCTCGAAGATTGCCGTGATACTGTTATATAGATAAATCCTTTGAATAATTTAACTTCATGAATTTGTCAATGAATTTTCCTCGATTTGTTTGCATTTAATGGCATTTATTCGTCGACGAATTAAGGCCATTAAATGCACCCAAATCCCCTTTAATTCATGTGTATTTATAAATGTTAATTTGTCGACAAATCACGGGAATTTGTCTTAATTCGTCGACAAATTCCCTTTGATTTGTCGACGAATTAATGCCATTAATACGAGAAAGAACACATCATGAAGTCAGAAGCAAACAAAATGTTCCTTTCGCGAGACACTCGCCTCAACCAAAATTTGATATCGTATGTTGTACTGATTTTAGCCTCGATCGATTTTTTTATGTTAGTTTCTGCAACGTTTATTGTTTTCAGCTGGACAGTAGTGCTTTAATTTTTTTGTCGACCGTTGCTGATAGAAAACCATATTAACCTTTGTTATCCGATCCAGCAGTACTGAATAGTATTTGTGAAAAAGTAATATTCCCAAATATACAGTTTCAAAGTAAATATATTTTTTCAATAGTTCGTTGGTTGACTTTAAGTTCAGAATGATTAATCAAAAGTTTTGTATAGCATTGAATAAAGAACTATTTGAAGACAACCCTGACGAATATATTCGCCGAGACATTGAAGGATCAGATGTTGACATGCGAAGAAGAGCAGCTTGTGATCTCGTTAAAATGTTGCCTCGGTATTTTGAGCAGGAAATGAAACAAATATTTGTTTCTTACTTGAAAGAATTCATCATTGTCACCAAGGCTTATTTTAGCATACACATTTTGTACAGCTTGAACCTTGAAGTATGTGATGGCAATTTGAAAAGAGAGTGTGCAGTTGTCATGTTTCTTCTACCTCAAATGAAACAAAATATAATAATTCCTTTGCTCACAATTTGTTTTACTTATTTTCTAAGTGCGCTATTACTGGTTGATATTTTAAAAATTCTCCTACTGAAAGAAAATCCCAAAAAAGGATAGGCTAATAGTAAAATGGATTTTCTTTAATTTTCATATATTTCCTATCCAACCTATTAAAAGTAGGCATACGTATAATATTACTAGGATAATAGTAAGTAAAGTATTCAAGACTATAACAAAATACGTGAAGCATATTGGTGTAAAGGTCCTGATAACATGAAAAGAAATCAATGGAAAATAAAGAGAAATCTATGTATTTTTTACCTATCAGGTTTTCCTATTATTTAAAATAAATTTATTTCTTCAACTAGGACAAATAGTTTTTAGGTAATTAGTTTAAAGATGATTAAAAATAATGCTTTTTGTGGCATGGTGACGGATATTCTTGTCAACTGTTGACATTTTTTGCACAAAGCCCTAATTCTGACTTTGAAATACAATTGTATTATTAATTCTGTTAAGTGAGAATCTGGTAACTCGACATTACCAGCCTCCTCCAATTCGCAAATTAATTCGTTAACAAGCAACGGAATTTTTGACGACAAAGAAAATTTGATTCTCTTGCCTGCACTTTTTTCTCTGCTTCTTCACATATAACTGTGATCATTCTTGAAGGGATTTTCAATCCACACGACTTTTTAGTTTGATCAAGTCCGAGCTGTTTGATGGATCTTTTAAACGTTGAACTGCCTCATTTGATGCCAGTTTTTTATTCTCTAACTTACAAATGATGAATCCAGCAATGAAGGCTACAATATCCTGGGAATAGCTATCCAGTTCTTCTTCCTGGATCGAGTCTTCATCAATAATATCGCAGCTGTACAACTGTTCAGAATGTCGTCAGTTAGCTGCTGTTGTGTTGCTCTGGAAAATAATGAATCAAGATTTTGTAGATGTTGATGGTATATCTAAAATTTTGATGTCAGATTCACAACAGTTTGCTCCTTCTGGAACTCGTAATTCATGATGAACCAACAGCCTCTTGAAAATGGCTTTGAATTGCTGGCTGTTGGGGTTATTGTTACAGCCTCCATTTGAAAGTTTTCCAAACATACTTTATGCTTTTGGTGAGTAAAAGTTTAATGTTAATGCAAATTTTCGCACATCTTTGTTGAAAAGAGCTTTCCTTGATGATTTTTCTCTAAGAGCTATGCTCAACATGCTTGGGGGTAGTTCAGTCTGAAAAAAGAATAAAACAAAGTCGAAACATATGATATATATAATTTTTAATTATGATAGGCTATGGTAGTTCAGTCTAAAAAAAAATAATAAAAGAAGTCGAAAATATAATATATATAATTTTTAATTATGATAAGCTATGGTAGTTCAGTCTAAAAAAAATAATAAAACAAAGTACATAATTATAATAAATGTAATTGTAAATTATGTTAGCTATGGTTGTTCAGTCTAAAAAAAATATAAAACAAAGTCGAAAAATATATATAATTTTAATTATGATAGGCTGTGGTAGTTCAGTCTAAAAAAAATTATAAAACAAAGTAGATAAATATAATAAATGTAATTGTAAATTATTATTGGCTAAAACAATTATCCATCACATAAAAATTATCTGCATTAATAAATTTATTTTTTTTATACTAACTAAAAATTTATCTGACAGAGTTGACAAAATTTTTTTTTTCTTCTCTAAATGATGGATAAGATCTTGCAATGTTACAACTTTTTCTTTCAGTCGACGAACTTGTTGTTGCAATGCTATAATTTTCTTTTTATACCCTTGAATTGTTGATTTGCCATACTGCAGGTTAAGTCTAGATCTACGTGGTGTAGAAACATCCGGTGTTCTTAGCTGCATAAAATATTTTTTCTGATATAACGTTGTAGTGAGGGGGTCATCTCCATATCATTACCTAAGATACACACAAAAACATGGTATAATAATAGTACAATAATAGTACATATGAATTAATTGTTCAAAGAATGAAAATGGTGCCCTGTGAATGCACAATCAATCTTCAGGTGCTAATAGGTTGCTTGCCCAGGAGTAATCAGGTACAAGTAGAAAAAATTGCAAATCATCCAAAATTTTTACATCCATTTGTATTATTCAAGAAAAAAAAAGTTAAATTCTAATCTACACCAAAAATTTGTAAAATTTTCAATTTTTTCCTTGTGTAGAGCTGCAAATGGTCACACAACCAACCCATGAGTATAATAATTCTTCATTCTCAAAATTCCCAAAATCCTTGCAGTTAGATATATCTATTCAAAAATACCAAAAATAAAAATAAAGCAATGAAAACTCACCACTATTTTGATTTTCTTGTCCTGATATAGTTTCTTGCAAAACAACTGATGAATTGTTCAATTCATTGTCAGTCTGTGCCTCTAATAAAACAGTCATTGGGAAATCTTCTGGATTTTCAATTTCATGTGCTGTAACAAAAATGTTACTTTAAAAAAATATTCCACTAAACTGGAAACTTGTGTTAACTTATCAAATTCTCAAAAAACATGTAAATTAAAAAAAAAGTAAGTAAAAGAAGCAATGAAAATTACCACTATTTTGATTTTCCTGATCTGATATGGTCTCTTGCAAAACAACTGATGAATTGTTGATTTCAGTTACAATTTGCCCATTTAATAGAAAATTTATTGGACAATCTTCAGGATTTCTATTTTCATGTGCTGCAACAAAAATGGTATCAGTTTAAAAAAATATTGTACTGAACTAAAAAGTTTTGTTAATTTATAAAAATTATCAAAGATTACATGTTTCTTCCTGAATTTCAATATTATCCCTTAAAGAGGTACAATTTTTTTCACAAATTTCATCTTTTCGATGTGTATTACTTCCTTTATGTAGGCTTTTCTTATTCAATAAGCATCTTGCTTCGATATGATTTTGTTTTAAAAGCCTTTTGACAGTATACACAGTTCTAAAGAGTAAGCAAAAACAGAAATGAAAAGTATAATCTATTTATATTTAAACTCATTGAAATGCTCACGAATATTCAAATTTATTATTATAATTTTATTATTTTGGAAGGTGTCACTTATGAAATATGGTTACTTCATTAATAAGTTCCATTTATCTGCAAATTCTCTTAGATTCGTCGCCGTTAAATTTATCAGGATTCAGCGACGAATCAAAGAGAATTCATCTACAAATTCTCTGATTTGTCACTGTTAAATTAGTCAGGATTCAGCGACGAATCGAAGAGAATTCATTTACAAATTTTCTTCGATTGGTCTCTGATAAATTAATGAGAATTCAGCCACGAATCGAAGAGAATTCACCTACAAATTTTCTTCGATTCGTCGCCGATAAATTAAGAGGATTCAGCGACGAATCAAAGAGAATTCACCTACAAATTTTCTTCTTCGTCGTTGCCATAAATTAAGGAGGATTCAGCGACGAATTGAAGAGAATTCATCTACAAATTTTCTTCGATTCGTCGCCGATAAATTAAGGAGGATTCAGCGACGAATTGAAAGAGAATTCATCTACGAATTCTCTTCGATTCATCACCGTTAATTTAATCAGGATTCAGTGACGAATCGAAAAGAATTTGTAATACAATAATTACATTAATTACTGAAGAGAATGAATCTTTAGAGATCGCAGCAAC
>WOFM01001303.1:0-14029 GCA_011428145.1 Ericerus pela
TAATAATAATGATATAATTAATGAAAATTAAACAATTTCAGAAAATAACTTAAATGAAAATAATACTATAGAGAATAATGAAAATAATAATAATGAAAATCAAATAATACCCTTCACAAATAACACTATTGAAAAACAAAAGTTATTACGGCATAGAAGAATGGGACACATTAGTGGAAAATATCTCAAATTATTACAAAAACTGTCAACAGGAATTCCAAATTCACTAAAGTTTAAGGATAATGAGTTCATAAATTGTTAAATATGTCAAATTGCTAATAATACTAGACCAAGACATAACAACTTTAGAACTAAACTCGATAGAAAACTACAACTAATTTTATTAGACATTATGGGACCATTTTCCCAATCAATACAGAATCAAAAATATTTATTAACATTTATGGATCATTTTTCGAAATTTACTTTTGTAATACCAATAATATCAAGAAATTATGTATTCAATAATTTTAAAATAATAGTAAATACTGATGTGAGGTATGCAGAACGAGGATCGAAAGAACTTGAGACTTTTGACTTTTAAGAGGTTTATTTCGCAACTAAAATATATTTTACAAACGAAAAAGTAAATGGCGAAGCAACAGCGATATGCGATCAAAAGTAGAAGGGGAAACACTTCGTGACTAGACTGTACATATGACATATATATATAGAATGTTGTGATGATGATGATGAAGAATGAGATGAGGTGGGATTTCGTATCAACACCCCCCTGAAATTTTACCGAATAATTTCTTCATCGTGTTTCCTGAAAATGAATTAATAATTATTATTCAAAAGAAATATTAAATACAAAAAAAATACAAGTACAAAAAGAATATATGCATAATAAAAAATTTCGAAAAATATTGACATTGTTTGTTTATGATTTTTGGTAACTTGGGTTTCAAAAAAAATTTTTATTGCGCTGTGCTTCGATAAATGAGAAAAAAATAAAATGGTAAATAGAAATTAATAAAAATAAATAAATATGTGTATAAATATGGTAACATGCATGCAATAATGAACACTATCGTGTACGTAAATATTATATGGTATATGTATGTAATAAAAAAAATAAAAAATTAAAAAATTAAAAAATGGTAACATGCATAATTATTAAAGTATTTCGACTAACATTTAGATTTCCGCTCGTATAATTCGAGTCGACAAAAAAAAAAATTAAAAAAGGAAAAATATTCACGAACATATATACAAATGAATAAAATAAAAGAAGGTGATAGAAAAAAATATGATAAAAGGTTTTTCCATTTGCGGGTTCAATGAATTCGAGCGTACGTTGCGTATTTTATCTTAAAAGTAACATGAACAAGATTGCAGAATAATATTTGTTGCATCGTATATTATCTTTCGTACGTTGTATTGTATTCGAAGTGGCGTCTAATATGTTCTGAGATAAGGCAACGTTTTCGGTTTATCTTAATTTGCGGTCATGTAATAGGTTTTAATCTCTTATTGTATTTATTGTTGAAGAGTTTCTTTTCATACATGCGTGTGGGAATATTTCGTATATTTTTCTCACGCTTGTTGGAAATTGTATAGGGTTTTTATTATACGATTTGTAGGGTTTTTTCTTGCTCGATTTTCCAAATTTATTCTTTGTTGTAATATTCGAGAAATCTTCGATTTATCTTTAGCATGTATTTTCTAGTAAATGGTGTTATTAGGTATTCTTTTTTGACAATAATTGAAGGTTAATTTTTCTGCAAATATTTTCGTGTTACGACTTATTTTTGAACATTTTACGACTTGTAATTGAAATGGGAGAAAATGAATTTATGGACTTGTATTAATTTTGACTTGAATTTCTTATTATGTGTATATATTCGTTTCGTTTAATATTTTCACAATTATGTTTTCGAATTTTGACCGATCTAATGATTTTGTTAGGATATCTGCCAATTGATCCTCAGATGTGACCGTTCTAAAAAATATTATTTTTTCTTCATAGGCTTCCAAAATTGAGTAGCACTTGATCATTAGGGCTCGTGACTTTTTCTGACTTCCCCCGGAACATATTTTTTGCGTCGAGATATTGTCTTCCATAATATCCACCATTAATTTTTCTCCAAAAATCTCAAAATTCATGTGCTGCATTACTTTAATCGTATCAAGGGTATCAAAAACTGCAATTATTTCAGCCGCGGTACTTGATGATGCGTGAATAGTCTGTTTACAGCAATTCCACTCCACCAAGTCTCCATAGGCGAATAGCATAAATCCAGTTATTGACTTCCCTTTGTCTAAATTGTTTATTTCTATATTTTTATCGTCAACCTGGGGCGCATAAGATGCATCAATATATGCCTGAATTCCATCCCCCTTTGATGTAAATTTAAGATTATAATTTTTGGTTGTATTGACGTACCTGAATATCCTTTTTACATAATTTTTTAAAGTATTGTTTGAATTGTTCTGAAAATGGGAAAAAAAGTTCACTGGGAATAATATGTCCGGCCTTGTCAGTCTCGCTAAATAAAGTAGTCCCCCTATCATCGATCTATACTCTGTATCATCTTTGCCATTTTGTATTTTATCAATTTTTAGTCCCGTCTCCATGGGTGTATTTGTGTTTTTGAGTTCAGATATTCCAAATTTTTTGATCATTTTCTCTATATGTTTATACTGTGAGATTGTTATGGTGTTATTTTGTATATCTCTGACTATTTCTAAACCTACAAAAAATTTTGGATTATTCGTAATTGTGATTGTAAAATCTTTTTGAAGTTCTTCGTTTATTTTCGTAATGGCAGATTGTGAATTTGATGCTATTAATATGTCGTCTACATAACTCAAAAAATATGTTTTTTCATTTTCATTTTTCATAATATATAAGCATCTATCACTTTTTGTTTTTTCAAATCCCATTTCTTTTACTTTCATGTCCAATAAGTCGTACCACGATTTGCTTGAGGTTTTTAAACCATAAATTGACTTTTTTAATTCGAGTACTGGGTTTCTATTAATATTTATGCCTTCAGGTCTTTTAACAAAAATTGGTTTTATAATAGGTGAATTTAGGTAGGCAGTTTTTACGTCGTATTGTATCATTATTAATTTTTCTTTATTGACGATTGATAATAATAATCTTATGGTACCTATAGATGCTACAGGTCCGTGGGTTTCAGAAATACCATATTCCATTCTATCCTTAAAGCCACGTGCTACAAGTCTAGCTTTAGGTTTTGGATTCCCGAATTCATCAAACTTTATCGTAAAAATCCATCTGGTATCGATTAATTTTTGGCGATCATAGTCTACTATTTCCCACACCTTCAAATCATCAAGGGAATTAAATTCGTCATTTATTGCCTTTGTCCATTCTTCCCTGAAGGGGTTTGTATCTATTTCCGTCAAGGTTTTTGGGACATTATCTTCTATATATGTTTTATTGTACCTTACGTTTACATTCAAGATTACTGGGTTCACTATTCCTAAATCATACTCATAATCCATCGATTTCATTATTAGAGGTTTTTTATTCGTTAATAATGATTTTATATTTTGACTTTCATCTACCTTGACATCACATGAAATGTACGACTTTGTGTTATATGGATCTCCAAGACAATACCCTGTATTCGTATAACCTATCATTATGTTTTTTTCAGCCCTGTGTGCCAATTTTGGGTCTATTTTTTCTTTCGATTTAGATTTTGCTTTTGTTGCATTCTGTTTTCTGACTTCTATGGGTATGTGTCTATAAGCTAGTGCGCCAAAAACTTTTAAATTTTTTAAATTTGGTTTCTTTCCATAAAATAACTCGTACGGTGTTTTAAATTCTTCATTAGCTTTGGTTGGGGATCTGTTAATCAAATAGGCTGCAGTAACAACAGCATAAGACCAATATTTTATGTCAAGGTTGGCATCAATTAACATGGCCCGTACTCTCCTCATTAAAGTTTGATTTTGCCTTTCGGCAATACCATTTAATTCTGGAGAATATGGCACCACATAATCTATTGTTATGCCAACCTCATTACAGTAATCTGTTATTTTATTATCCGTATATTCTTTGGCATTATCACACCTAATAGTCCCTATGGGGTATTCCGGAAACTTGTTTTTCATGGATACTATAATATTTTTAAATTCATTTGTCACTTGGCTTTTATTAGCTATAGGCATGACAAATGTATATTTCGAGAAATGGTCTATGAATGTTAGGATATATTTTTGATTGGCCACGGAAGGCGTAAATGGACCCATAATGTCAGACGAAGTTATTTCCAGTTTTCTAGTGGGTTTAGTTCTTATCCCTGTATGGCCCAATTTTGAATTATTGGCTATACAACATATTTGACAGTTTACGAAATCTTCATCTCTAAAGTTGATATTTTTGGGTATTCCTATTGCTAAATTTTTTAATTTTTGTAAATATCTAGCATTTAGATGTCCTAGTCTTCTATGTATTATTAATTTTTTATTAGTATTATTATTATTAATTTGAGATTTATTATTATTATCATTATTATTTTTAGGATCTGTGAGTATTTCATTATCTTCACCCCCCTGAGATGATTCAGTATTATCTTCTTCAACTATTTCTAATTCTACTGTAAAGTCATCCCATTCATCATTCGTATCCTGAGTAACTGGGGCACATATTATGTTTTTTTCAGTTTCATTATTATTAGTTATTTTTTTATTCTCTACATTATAGTATATGTAGAATATTCCCTCTTCTTTTCTTGCAGTTATTATAATTTCTGCAGTTTCAATAAAATAAAAGTTGGCAATTTCTTTTTGTTGGTCGATGTTTATTATCCCCGTATTTGTTATTTTTATTGCTGAAATGATGTCTAAATTCAGATCTGGTACATAATGGATGTCTTTTAATTCTATTAATGATTGAATTTTGTTGGAATTTTCGACTTTGATCACCATTTTCCCTGTGTGTGTGGCATATAAAAATGTATTTCTTCCTGCGCATTGCAATTTAATTGGTGTTACGAATTTTTTTATATTTGATAATTTACTAAGATCGGAAGTTAAGTGGACCTCTGCGGCTCCATCAAGAATTGCTCTATTATTTAATGTTTCGTAATTTTCATCATTATTATGTTTATTATTATTAGCCAATTCGTTTAATAACCACTCACTATTATTATTAAATTTTTTTACCATGCAGGACATCTTCACCTGCTGTTCAGAGTTATCTTTTTTATTATTATTTGATGGATTTAGGTTTGCCTTTGGTGGGTAATTTCCTTGATTACTATTATTTGTATTTCCATTACTATTATTTCCTTGATTATTGCTATTCATACAATTTTGGGCTATGTGTCCGAATTGGTCACACTTATAGCACTTGGGATTATTTTGATTATTGTTTCTGCTATTCCCTCTGTAATTATTTCCTCTATAATTAGGGTTTCCCCTGTAATTATTTCCTCTATAGTTACCACCGTTATTACTATTACCATTATTATTCGTATTATTATTATGGCTTTGTTCTGGTGAATTACCATTACTATTACTATTTTGACCATTATTATTGAAACCGTTTCTATTTCCATTTCTAAAGCTATTATAATTATTTGGGTTTCTATAATTATTTCTACCTCGATAGTTGCTATTAAATCTTCCTCTATAATTGTACCTATTATTATTTCCATTATTATTATTGTTCCTATACGTATTATTATTATGGTTATTACCATTATTATTCTTTTTTAAAATTTGGTCCCTATACTTTTGGTCTGAGTCCTCCCTTAATATTCTCTTGAAATTATCTAAATTCTTTTCGTTAGGGGGTAGACTTTCATATTGTATTTTGGCGATTTGTTGTTCGTAACATAATGCCAATTGCAAATTTTCTAATTCCTCATTCTTGGTAACCTCCTTACCACTGTCTCTTACATCAGTTACCAATTCATCCCATTTTTTCAAAAATCCTTTCATGTTTCCGCCTGGCTGAAATCTAAATTCTAACCATTTTGCCTTAGCCATATTAGCCGTAACTGAAGTCTTGGTCCCATAAATATTATCTAATTTTTTAAGCATTAATATTGCGGTATTACAATCTCGTATTTGCTTCGTTATGTCGTTTGATACTCTTTCTAAAATAAACGCTTTGGCGTTATCCTGCATTTTGCAGTAATTTAACATATCTTTATTTGGCTGAAAGTTTAGATCATCTATATTTTCTATATATGGCTGTAAAAATTCGTTTTCCCCAAAGATGTCATAATATCCCGCACCTCGGATGGCAGATATAATCATTCTACGCCAATCTAAATAGTATTTTCCATTAAAAACTTTTCCTAGTGGGGCTTGGATGGGTTTAATTTCGTTCGGGGATGCCATTATTTCTTCTATTTTATCAAAACCTAGCAAATTATTCTCTTTATTACAAACAGGTGTGTATTTTTTATTTTCGTTCGATTCTCTTTCTAATTTTTCTATTAAATTTTTCTCTTCACGATTTTCCTTTTTATCCAGTTTTTCTAAATTTATTTAATTAAAGAATCTGTTCATAAATTTCTCTTTCGATTTAGCAGAACTATAAATTCTGTTCGAAAAATAATTTACTGAAGATTCTGAAATTACAATATATTTAAGGCTACTAATTTCTTCTATTCTCCCGGATATATCTATCACAAAGGATTCTAATATAATTTCACCTGTGAAATATTTAACGTGGGGTAAATTATAAATTTCAGTTTTTAAATCAACTACTCTTTCTCCCTCGAATTTTTTCACTAATTCCTCTAAATCTTCTTTTTTAATATTGTATTCACCAATTTTGCATTCAGATAAATTTATTATTTGGGACATATAATTTTTTCTTTATTCTTAATTCCTTGGCCTCACTTCAAATACAATTACAAAGTACGAAAAATAAATGATTTCAATAAATATTACCTTTACAATGGTTTCACCTTATAATTTCTGCTGTGCTTGCGAACGATTTATGTTTTCTATGCCATTGACCTTGGTACTTCCTGCCTTAATTTTGTTCTGGGTTGTCCAAAAAGTTGGGTCTTCGATGTTGGATCTCCGGTGAGTCCTCGACGACGGGAGCAGGTTTCCTTTGGCTGTTCTCTTGATCTCGTTGGCGGTCCCTCTGGATTTGGCGTTCGATGACTTCCAGTATTGGCCGTTATTTGAGTCTGGAACTTCAGCTATTCTTCAAATTTAAATTTTGATTTTTTCAAAATAAATTAAAATTCGAGATACTTTCTCGAAAAACACGATAACTTTTCGTGTATTATTCAATAAAAAACATAAAAAATTTTACGCACAGCAGTAAATTAAATTTCAAAAAAAATAATTATTTCATTAATTTAAATTTTCTAAGTCTCTCCTCAAAGTTCTACCGTAGCGATGGCTACCATGATGTGAGGTATGCAGAACGAGGATCGAAAGAACTTGAGACTTTTGACTTTTAAGAGGTTTATTTCGCAACTAAAATATATTTTACAAACGAAAAAGTAAATGGCGAAGCAACAGCGATATGCGATTGAAAGTAGAAGGGGAAACACTTCGTGACTAGACTGTACGTATGACATATATATATAGAATGTTGTGATGATGATGATGATGAAGAATGAGATGAGGTGGGATTTCGTATCAACAAATACTTTAAAAAATAAATTTCCGTAATGTCCAATAGGAACACTAAGGACAGACAATGTGTTGATTTGATCAAACTTGCCCATCTCTAGGTGTAGAACCTGTTCGTTTTGTGTTCAGTTCTTGGTTCTTGGAACCTTGTTATTTACAGCTCTTTTTATGTGATAATCTTTTGATGATAGTTTTGTTCTGTACTTCGAATTTCGTGTCCATCATGGACGGACCTAATAAAGTTTGGTCTGAGTAAACTTCTCGTATTTCTTGTGTTTTACCAGTTTTCATTGCGTTTTAACTCAACATAACCAACAGGTTATGGGCCCAGAGAATGTGTTCTGGTAAAATGTGTTTGTTTTAATATTTATTCATTTTTTTACTAAGTTATGTTCTCCTCTTGGCAAATGCTTCAAAGAGAACTTTTCATGTTTGTACAAAGTCAGTGATCTTTTGTTTGAGCACGCCTTCGATGTTCATGTTCGTTTTATGATTTGGTGTTCCATTGTGAAGCTCTTTTAAATTATGGAAGAGTCCCAGCCTTTCTTTCAGAAGCTGGATGCGCTAGAACGTAGCAGTGGTGTTGGCAGATTTAGTGGACACAATTATGATGGTTGGCGTTTTCGTTTGTTCATGACAATTCGTGGCGAAGGCCTTGCTCAGTTGCTGAGACGTGAAACAGCTCATGAAATCGGAAAGGATTACCGGAGAAAAGCAGATAATTATAGTGCAATGATAGTTCGTTTTTTAGCAGATTCACATTTATCATATGCACAGGATGCTGTTGAACCATTTGAAATTACTGAAAAACTTGATCGTGTGTATTTGAAGTCAGGAACGGCAAGCAGAATCATGCTCAAAAGACAATGGATCGAATTGCGTTTGAAAGAGAATGGAAATATGGAGGAGCATCTTCGCCATTTTGAGGAATTGGTTGTTAAGTTGAAGGTTGCTGATGTGTCATTGACACAACAAG
Organism: Ericerus pela; assembly: GCA_011428145.1. Taxonomy (NCBI): domain Eukaryota; kingdom Metazoa; phylum Arthropoda; class Insecta; order Hemiptera; family Coccidae; genus Ericerus; species Ericerus pela. Next base: position 8,567 of record WOFM01001303.1, read on the forward strand.
ATATCGTAGAACAACTTCTGATGTCACTGCCGCAAACCTACAATGTCGTAGTATCGATCCTTGAAAACGAATTCGACCCGGATTTAGAACAAGTAAAATTAAAATTATTAAATGAGTTTGCGAAACAAAAAGGTATTTTGTCTACCGCCGCTAAGTTAGAATCCGAATCCGCTTTGGTCGCTGGTCGATTCGATCGCGGAAATATCGATAATAGTAATTCTTCTAAAATAATTAAATGTTTTGGATGCGGAAAATCCGGCCATATTCGTAAAAATTGTCGCGCTAAAAATGCTAGTAGCTCCGTTACGTCTAGTAATACGTCTAATAATATGCAAAATAACACGTATAATAATACGCAAAATAAAATAAAATGTTTTAATTGTCAAAAGTTCGGACATGTTGCACGATTTTGCAGAAATCCGAAAGCGAATTTCTCGCAAAATACAAACATCGATCGCGGTACTAGTAATAATAAATCGAAGAATGATGAATCAATTTCGTTCATCAGTAATGTCGGGAATATTTACGTCGCGGAAACGAGTGGAAACGTCAAATTTAAGCTTGATTCAGGTGCGACGAATCATAATGTTAATGATGATAAATTATTTGCGAAGTATATTACGTTGAAAAGCCCTATTAGAATAAAAGTTTTCAAGCGAGACAGCTATGTGTACGCCACTAAAGTTGGAACGATCATTTGTTGGTCAAGTACAGGTATCAGATGCGTGATAAATAATGTATTTTATTCAGAGGAATTTCCAACCAACCTACTTTCAATTAAAAAGCTGTGCCAGTCAGGTATAAAAGTTAATTTTGATTGTAATAGTAATGTTTATTTAATTCGTGAGAATGATGGCCAGCTGATAAATTATGGAAAATCACTGGACAACGAATTATATAATATTAATTTTTATCTTAACCCAAATCAAAATTTTAAGGCTTTGGCTACTGTGTCCGATGAAAATGTAAATTTGTGGCATGCCAGGTTGGGGCATCCCAATTTTGAAACTATGAAACGTATGTCTCGCTCCCAGTTAATTAGTAATTTTGATTATAACAATGTTAAATTTTGCAAAAGTTGTGTTGAAGGTAAGCAATCGAAGCTTCCTCACAGATTTGTTGACAGAAAATCCACTCGTCCTTTGGAATTAGTGCACACTGATGTTTGTGGGCCGATGCAAACCATTTCGTATAATAATAAGAGATATATGTTAACCTTTTTAGATGATTTTACTTCATTTGCTACTGTTTACATACTTGAGTCGAAAGATCAAGTTTATGAGAAGTTTTTGGATTACAAAGTTCGCGTTAGGAATATGTTTGGCAGAGGAATCGGTGAAATACGGTGTGATAATGGCACTGAATATATTAATACTCGTTTCAGGACCCAATGTAGGTTATTATGTATTGCGATTGGGAACACTGTACCATTCTGTCCACAGATGAACGGACACGCCGAACGATTAAATCGAACGTTGATTGAAAAAGCGCGTACTATGTTAATTCACTCTGGTTTAGAAACTAAGTATTGGTCTGAAGCTGTGCTATGTGCCACGTATCTGTACAATAGAACACTCAACTATCGAAACGAGCAACCAGCGAAAACATGGTATGGTAATAATGTAAATTTAAGTAACGTAAAAGTTTTTGGCTGTTATGGTTATGCCTTGATCCCAAAAGAGAAAAGGAAGGATAAATTTCTAAGTAAAAGTGTACCTCTGGTGTTTGTTGGCTACAACCCAGAAGGCTATCGTTTGTTGAATACCAACAACGATCAATTGATAATTGCGAGAGACGTGACGTTTGATGAAAGTAAGTTTGTTAAAAGTAATGTCGATAATAAGGAAAATGTCTCTTCGCCAAGTGCCTCCAGTAATGTAAATAGAAACTCGGATGTCAACGTAAAGGTCCCTAATAACGTAAATTTAGATGATATAGAAAATATAGTGATTGATGAACCCGAAGTAGATGACACATGTCACTACGCTTATAATGTGTTTAATGAGTTTCCTTCAAATTTTGAAGAGGCCAAGTCATCAATAGATAAACGTGAGTGGGAGATAGCTATTTCTAAAGAGTTGGATGCACTTCATGCAAACAACACTTGGGACTTAGTTGATCGTCCCGTTAATATGAAGCCAATTTCGTCTCGATGGCTATTTAAAATTAAAGAAGATGGACAAGGTAACAAGTTGTATAAAGCCAGATTGGTCGCTCGAGGTTTTGAAGTTGACAAAAGTTTTGATTTTAAGGAGTTGTATGCTCCAGTGGCAAAAATGAGTACATTGAGAACTCTTTTAGTAATGTGTAATCAAAGAGGGTATAATATTTCACAAATTGATATAAAGAATGCGTTTTTGAATGGGATACTCCATGATGATGTATATCTGGAAATCTCAGATGGTATTTATGATAAAGTAAATCGTAAAAATAAAGTTTTGAAATTAAATAAATCGTTATATGGTCTCAAGCAAGCCCCTAAAGCTTGGTATGAGAAATGGAGAAATTTCGTCTTCTCTTTAGGATACAAAAATAGTAAGCATGATGAATGCCTCTACTATAAGAAAAATGGAAAAGGTTTGGTGTATATTTTGGTCTATGTCGATGACATGTTAATATGTGGAGAAAATATCGAATTAATTAATGAGTTGAAAAGTCAATTGAACACCACCTTTAAGACCCACGATTTGGGCACTGTAAAATCTTATTTAGGGTTACAAATAGACTATAATAAAGAAGAAAAAGTTTTAAAATTACATCAAAAACAATTAATAGATAAAGTAATAGAAAAGTTTAAAGTAAAAGATTGTAACCCGGTTTATACCCTGATAGAAGAAAAATTATATTTGAAAATAGACGAAAATAAAGTAAAGTCAGAAAGTTTAATAACAAAATATAAAGAGTTACTCGGATGCTTAATGTATGTTATGTTAGGTACTAGACCCGACATATGTTATGCTGTAAGTTATTTTGGCCAGTTTCAATCTAATGCTGATAACGTTGTGTATTCTCATTTGCTACGAGTGTTGAAATATTTAGTTACTACTCGAGATTATGAACTTGTCTACCGTTTTTCACCTGATTCTGATGTCATTAAGTCTTATGTAGATGCCGATTGGGCTAACTGTCCAATCTCCCGCCGATCAATTAGTGGTTATTGTATATTTGTTCACGATGCTCTGGTACTCTGGAGAAGTAAGAAACAGTCGTTAGTGACACTGTCCACCACAGATGCGGAAATAGTCGCTCTGTGTGATTGTACTTTAGATACTTTATCGTTGCGAAATTTATTATGTGATTTAAACGTTAATGTTATGTCCCCGTGTCCAATTTTCGAGGACAATGAAAATTGTGTTAAGTTTGCCAACGGTTCCATGTTGAAGAAGCATCTCGATGTCAAATACCATTTCGTGCGAGATCATGTATCCGATAATATAATTTGTTTAAAAAGTATAGCTACAGGTGATCAGATTGCTGATGTTTTCACCAAGGGACTTGGACGCGCAAAATTCAGCAGTTTTAGAACTTTGCTTTTTAGAGATCGTTAGTTCGATCCCTTTGGGAACAACCCTCAGCTCCAAGTCTTCTTGTGTTGTTGTCTGTCGTGTTTATCCTGTTAGTGTATTTATGTTAGTCATGTTTATGTATGTCATCAGCTTTTGTCGGATCCAAATTGATATTACCACTATGTTTATTCTCCTCATTGTTTTTTGTTTTGTTCACAATGATTATCCTTTTATGTGTTTTAGCTTTTTTACAGTTACCATTTATGTAACTTTTTGTAGTCGTTTTGAAATTTTAATGTTCCTACTAGATGATACGATTTTTAATGTATATGTCAATTTGTTTTATTCTCTGATAAGTGTTTATATTTTGTGAAATAATTTATTAATTGCAAGTTTGGGGGGAAGTGTTGATTTGATCAAACTTGCCCATCTCTAGGTGTAGAACCTGTTTGTTTTGTGTTCGGTTCTTGGTTCTTGGAACCTTGTTATTTACAGCTCTTTTTATGTGATAATCTTTTGATGATAGTTTTGTTCTGTACTTCGAATTTCGTGTCCATCATGGACGGACCTAATAAAGTTTGGTCTGAGTAAACTTCTCGTATTTCTTGTGTTTTACCAGTTTTCATTGCGTTTTAACTCAACATAACCAACACAATGCAAAAGAATATACGGATATAAGAATGCTAAATTTTTGTCAGGAACATGGAATTACTTTGGAAACCATAGTCCATAATTCACCTGAACTTAATGGTATTGCAGAGAGACAAAACCAAACAATAATGAGAAGAGTTAGGGCAATGATCTATGACAGTAATTTAGATCTCCAATTTTGGACATATGCAGACACAACAGTGGCCTACTTGATAAATAGATCCTCAACAAAATCAAATCCAGTTTAAAACGCCATTAAAAATGTTTTTTAATCATAAACCCAAAGTAGTATGATAATGTCTTTTATCGTATGTCAGGTACAGGGTCACGCCCTAAAAAACGCCCATTTTCCATATATCACCGGTCAATTTCGAATAAATGCCTATATTTGACCACATTAGGCCTATTCGGACCGTATGTCAGGTCTGAACCTGACATACACTCTTGGAAGACAATTGTCGTAATTTTCTATTGTCGACCACTACTTCATTGTTATATTGCTATTGTTTTAGACCCGACATACGCTCTTGGAAGGCCATTGTTTGAATTGGCTATTGTTTTTCGTGTCCTTCGCCATTGTCTTTTTCGTCTATTGTATTATGTTCGAAGCCATTGTTTGAATTGGCTATTGTTTTTCGTGTCCTTGGCCATTGTCTTTTTCGTCTATTGTATTATGCTCGAATATTGACCAAGTTATATTGTACACGAGTACAAAATTTCTCTCTCTCTCTCTCTCTCTCTCTCTCTCTCTCTCCTCTCTCTCTCTCTCTCTCTCTCTGGATATATTTCGAAATTTTTCTAAGTACAAATATATCCAGAGAGAGAAAGAGAGAGAGAAAGAGAGAGAGAGAGTCACGCCATGTGATTTTTATTTCGAAATTTAGCGTTATCTATCGGATACCTTCGGTATCCGATAATTATTATTTATTTATTAAAGTTTTTATTAAATTTTTTACCTTTACTGGGATTCGAACCGGCGACATTCAGGTAGCCAAAACCGCGACGTAGACGACTGAGCTATGAGAGAGATTATATTGAATACCAAATGAGAAGTGGTTATAAAGTGAAAGTTGTTAATGTAGTATTATTGTATTTCTTTTGTTTATTTTGATGAGTACGATGAAGTATAGTACGATCGCGGAGTAAGTAAGGAATTGTTACGGAGGATACATTGTTAGAAGTGTGGAAGAGGAAGGGAGATGAAGTTCGAGTATAAAAGCCATGGAAAAAGAGTAATAAAATGTACGTATAAATGATGTGTTGTTGAAGTAAGTTTATTGTTATTTTTAGTTTAAATGAAAATGGA
>WOFM01001304.1:0-45652 GCA_011428145.1 Ericerus pela
TCCTTAGTACATAGGCAGTCCTTAGTACCTAAGCAGTGCTTAGTACATAGGCACTCCTTAGTACGTAAGCAGTCTTTAGTACATAGGCAGTCCTTGGTATGTAGGCGTCCTTAGTATGTTGGCAGTCCTTGGTACATAGGCAGCCCTTAGTATGTCAGCAGTCCTTGGTCTGTAGGCAATCCTTAGTAACGTAAGCAGTCCTAGTAGATAAGCAGCCCTTAGTATGTCAGCAGTCCTTAGTACATAAGCAGTTCTAGTATGTAGGAAGTTTTTAGTTTGTAGGCAGTCCTTAGTATGTAAGCAGTCCTTACTATGTCAGCAGTCCTTAGTACATAAGCAGTCCTTAGTACGTAGGCAGTTTTTAGTATGTAAGCACTCCTTAGTACGTAAGCAGTCTTTAGTACATAGGCAGTCTTGGTATGTAGGCAGTCCGTATGTTGGCAGTCCTTGGTACATAGGCAGCCCTTAGTATGTCAGCAGTCCTTGTCTGTAGGCAATCCTTAGTACGTGAGCAGTCCTTAGTATATAAAGCCCCTTAGTATGTCAGCAGTCCTTAGTACATAAGCAGTTCTTAGTATGTAGGAAGTTTTTAGTTTGTAGGCAGTCCTTAGTATGTAAGCAGTCCTTACTATGTCAGCAGTCCTTAGTACATAAGCAGTCCTTATTACGTAGCGGCAGTCCTTAGTACATAAGCAGTCCTTATTACGTAGGCAGTCCTTAGTACATAAGCAGTCCTTATTACGTAGGCAGTCCTTAGTATGTGAGCAGTCTTTAGTATGTAGGCAGTCCTTAGTACATAGGCAGTCCTTAGTATGTAAGAAGTCCTTAGTTTGTAGGCACTCCTTATTATGTGAGCAGTCCTTAGTACATAGCAGTCCTTAGTACTTAGCAGTCCTTAGTACGTAAGTAGTACTTAGTACATAGCAGTCCCTTAGTACATAAGCAGTCTTTAATACATAAGCGATCATTAGTACATAAGCAGTCATTAGTACTTAAGCAGTCCTTGGTACGTAGGCAGTCCTTAGTATGTAGGCAGTCCTTAGTACGTAGGCAGTCCTTAGTATGTAAGCAGTGCTAAGTACATAAGCAGTTCTTAGTACATAAGCAGTTCTTAGTATAGGCATTCCTTAGTATGTCAGAAGTCCTTAGTACATAAGCAGACTTTAGTACATAGGTAGTCCTAGTATGTAGGCAGTCCTTAGTACAAAGCAGTCCTTAGTACATAAGCAGTCCTTAGTACATAGGCAGTCCTTAATACGTAGCAGTCCTTAGTATATAAGCAGCCCTTAGTATGTCAGCAGTCCTTAGTACGTAGCAGTTTCTTAGTATGTAGGAAGTTTTAGTTTGTAGGCAGTCCTTAGTATGTAAGCAGTCCTTACTATGTCAGCAGTCCTTAGTACATAAGCAGTCCTTAGTACGTAGGTAGTCCAAGTATGTCCACAGTCCTTAGAACATCAGCATTCCTTAGTACTTTAGCAGTCCTAGTACTTAAGCAGTCCTTAGTATGTAGGCAGCTTTAGTACGTAGGCAGTACTTAGTACAGAGGCAGTCTTTAGTACGTAGGCAGTCCTTAGTACATAGGCAGTCCTTAGTACATAAGCAGTCCTTAGTACGTAAAGAGTCCTTAGTATGTAGGCAGTCCTTAGTTAATTAGGAGTCCTTAGTACGTGGCAGTTCTTAGTACATAGTCAGTCCTAGTACAAAAGCAGTCCTTAGTACGTAAACAGTCCTTAGACGTAGGCAGTCCTTTATACGTAAGCAGTCCTTAGTACATTGGCAGTCCTTAGTACGTAGGCAGTCCTTAGTACGTAGGCAGTCCTTAGTACTTAAGCAGTCCTCAGAATGTAAGCAGTCCTTAGTATGTGAGCAGTCCTTAGTATGTAGGCAGTCCTTAGTACATAGGCAGTCCTTAGTATGTAAAAGTCCTTAGTTTGTAGGCACTCCTTATTATGTGAGCAGTCCTTAGTACATAAGCAGTCCTTAGTACTTAAGCAGTCCTTAGTACATAAGCAGTACTTAGTATTCTTACATAAGCAGTTCTTAGAAGTAAGCATTCCTTTAGTTATGTCAGGCCAGTCCTTAGTTCATAAGCAGTCCTTAGTCTATGTATGCAGTCAGTATGTAGGCAGTCCTTAGTAAGTAAGCAGTCCTTAGTATGTCGGCAGTTCTTAGTACAAAAGCAGTCATTAGTACTTTGGCAGTTCCTTAGACTATAAGCAGTCCTTAGTACATAGGCAGTCCTTAGTACCTAAGCAGTGCTTAGTACATAGGCACTCCTTAGTACGTAAGCAGTCTTTAGTACATAGGCCAGTCCTTGGTATGTAGGCAGTCCTTAGTATGTTGGCCAGTCCTTGGTACTAGGCAGCCCTTAGTATGTCAGCAGTCCTTGGTCTGTAGGCAATCCTTAGTACGTAAGCAGTCCTTAGTATATAAGCAGCCCTTAGTATGTCAGCAGTCCTTAGTACATAAGCAGTTCTTAGTATGTAGAAGTTTTTAGTTTGTAGGCAGTCCTTAGTATGTAAGCAGTCCTTACTATGTCAGCAGTCCTTAGTACATAAGCAGTCCTTAGTACGTAGGCAGTTTTTAGTATGTAAGCACTCCTTAGTACGTAAGCAGTCTTTAGTACATAGGCAGTCCTTGGTATGTAGGCAGGTCCTTAGTATGTTGGCAGTCCTTGGTACATAGGCAGCCCTTAGTATGTCAGCAGTCCTTGGTCTGTAGGCAATCCTTAGTACGTAAGCAGTCCTTAGTATATAAGCAGCCCTTAGTATGTCAGCAGTCCTTAGTACATAAGCAGTTCTTAGTATGTAGGAAGTTTTTAGTTTGTAGGCAGTCCTTAGTATGTAAGCAGTCCTTACTATGTCAGCAGTCCTTAGTACATAAGCAGTCCTTATTACGTAGGCAGTCCTTAGTACATAAGCAGTCCTTATTACGTAGGCAGTCCTTAGTACATAAGCAGTCCTTATTACGTAGGCAGTCCTTAGTATGTGAGCAGTCTTTAGTATGTAGGCAGTCCTTAGTACATAGGCAGTCCTTAGTATGTAAGAAGTCCTTAGTTTGTAGGCACTCCTTATTATGTGAGCAGTCCTTAGTACATAAGCAGTCCTTAGTACTTAAGCAGTCCTTAGTACGTAAGTAGTACTTAGTACATAAGCAGTCCTTAGTACATAAGCAGTCTTTAATACATAAGCGATCATTAGTACATAAGCAGTCATTAGTACTTAAGCAGTCCTTGGTACGTAGGCAGTCCTTAGTATGTAGGCAGTCCTTAGTACGTAGGCAGTCCTTAGTATGTAAGCAGTGCTAAGTACATAAGCAGTTCTTAGTACATAAGCAGTTCTTAGTATATAGGCATTCCTTAGTATGTCAGAAGTCCTTAGTACATAAGCAGACTTTAGTACATAGGTAGTCCTTAGTATGTAGGCAGTCCTTAGTACATAAGCAGTCCTTAGTACATAATCAGTCCTTAGTACATAGGCAGTCCTTAATACGTAAGCAGTCCTTAGTATATAAGCAGCCCTTAGTATGTCAGCAGTCCTTAGTACATAAGCAGTTCTTAGTATGTAGGAAGTTTTTAGTTTGTAGGCAGTCCTTAGTATGTAAGCAGTCCTTACTATGTCAGCAGTCCTTAGTACATAAGCAGTCCTTAGTACGTAGGTAGTCCTAAGTATGTCCACAGTCCTTAGAACATCAGCATTCCTTAGTACTTTAGCAGTCCTTAGTACTTAAGCAGTCCTTAGTATGTAGGCAGGCTTTAGTACGTAGGCAGTACTTAGTACAGAGGCAGTCTTTAGTACGTAGGCAGTCCTTAGTACATAGGCAGTCCTTAGTACGTAAGCAGTCCTTAGTACGTAAAGAGTCCTTAGTATGTAGGCAGTCCTTAGTTAATTAGGAGTCCTTAGTACGTGGGCAGTTCTTAGTACATAGTCAGTCCTTAGTACAAAAGCAGTCCTTAGTACGTAAACAGTCCTTAGTACGTAGGCAGTCCTTTATACGTAAGCAGTCCTTAGTACATTGGCAGTCCTTAGTACGTAGGCAGTCCTTAGTACGTAGGCAGTCCTTAGTACTTAAGCAGTCCTCAGAATGTAAGCAGTCCTTAGTATGTGAGCAGTCCTTAGTATGTAGGCAGTCCTTAGTACATAGGCAGTCCTTAGTATGTAAGAAGTCCTTAGTTTGTAGGCACTCCTTATCATGTGAGCAGTCCTTAGTACATAAGCAGTCCTTAGTACTTAAGCAGTCCTTAGTACGTAAGCAGTACTTAGTACATAAGCAGTCCTTAGTACATAAGCAGTCTTTAATACATAAGCAGTCATTAGTACATAAGCAGTCATTAGTACTTAAGCAGTCCTTGGTACGTAGGCAGTCCTTAGTACGTAGGCAGTCCTTAGTACATAAGCAGTCCTTAGTACATAAGCAGTCCTTAGAACATAGGCAGTTCTTAGTACGTAAACAGTCCTTAGTATATCAGCAGCCTTTAGTACATAAGCAGTTCTTAGTACGTAAGCATTCCTTAGTATGTCAGCAGTCCTTAGTACATAAGCAGTCCTTAGTTTGTAGGCAGTCCTTAGTAAGTAAGCAGTCCTTAGTTTGGCGGCAGTCCTCAGTACAAAAGCAGTCATTAGTACTTTGGCAGTCCTTAGTACTTAAGCAGTCCTTAGTACATAGGCAGTCCTTAGTACCTAAGCAGTCCTTAGTACATAGGCACTCCTTAGTACGTAAGCAGTCTTTAGTACATAGGCAGTCCTTGGTATGTAGGCAGTCCTTAGTATGTTGGCAGTCCTTGGTACGTAGGCAGCCCTTAGTATGTCAGCAGTCCTTGGTCTGTAGGCAATCCTTAGTACGTAAGCAGTCCTTAGTATATAAGCAGCCCTTAGTATGTCAGCAGTCCTTAGTACGTAAGCAGTTCTTAGTATGTAGGAAGTTTTTAGTTTGTAGGCAGTCCTTAGTATGTAAGCAGTCCTTAGTACATAAGCAGTTCTTAGTACATAAGCAGTCCTTAGTATGTAGGCAGTCCTTAGTATGTCAGAAGTCCTTAGTACATAAGCAGACTTTAGTACATAGGCAGTCCTTAGTATGTAGGCAGTCCTTAGTACGTAAGCAGTCCTTAGTACATAATCAGTCCTTAGTACATAGGCAGTCCTTAATATGTAAGCAGTCCTTAGTATGTCAGCAGTCCTTAGTATGTAGGCAGTCCTTAGTACGTAAGCAGTCCTTAGTATGTAGGCAGTCCTAAGTATGTCCACAGTCCTTAGAACATCAGCATTCCTTAGTACATTGGCAGTCCTTAGTACTCAAGCAGTCCTTAGTATGTAGGCAGGCTTTAGTACGTAGGCAGTCCTTAGTACAGAGGCAGTCTTTAGTACGTAGGCAGTCCTTAGTACGTAGGCAGTCCTTAGTACGTAAGCAGTCCTTAGTACGTAAACAGTCCTTAGTATGTAGGCAGTCCTTAGTTAATTAGGAGTCCTTAGTACGTAGGGCAGTTCTTAGTACATAGTAAGTCCTTAGTACAAAAGCAGTCCTTAGTACGTAAACAGTCCTTAGTACGTAGGCAGTCCTTTATACGTAAGCAGTCCTTAGTACATTGGCAGTCCTTAGTACGTAGGCAGTCCTTAGTACGTAGGCAGTCCTTAGTACGTAGGCAGTCCTTAGTACGTAGGCAGTCCTTAGTACTTAAGCAGTCCTTAGAATGTAAGCAGTCCTTAGTATGTGAGCAGTCCCTAGTATGTAGGCAGTCCTTAGTATGTAAGAAGTCCTTAGTTTGTAGGCACTCCTTATTATGTGAGCAGTCCTTAGTACATAAGCAGTCCTTAGTACTTAAGCAGTTCTTAGTACGTAAGCAGTACTTAGTACATAAGCAGTCCTTAGTACATAAGCAGTCTTTAATACATAAGCGATCATTAGTACATAAGCAGTCATTAGTACTTAAGCAGTCCTTGGTACGTAGGCAGTCCTTAGTACGTAGGCAGTCCTTAGTACGTAGGCAGTCCTTAGTATGTAAGCAGTCCTTAGTACATAAGCAGTTCTTAGTACATAAGCAGTCCTTAGTATGTAGGCAGTCCTTAGTATGTCAGAAGTCCTTAGTACATAAGCAGACTTTAGTACATAGGCAGTCCTTAGTATGTAGGCAGTCCTTAGTACATAAGCAGTCCTTAGTACATAATCAGTCCTTAGTTCATAGGCAGTCCTTAATACGTAAGCAGTCCTTAGTATGTCAGCAGTCCTTAGTATGTAGGCAGTTCTTAGTACATAGTCAGTCCTTAGTACAAAAGCAGTCCTTAGTACGTAAACAGTTCTTAGTACGTAGGCAGTCCTTTATACGTAAGCAGTCCTTAGTACATTGGCAGTCCTTAGTACGTAGGCAGTCCTTAGTACGTAGGCAGTCCTTAGTACTTAAGCAGTCCTTAGAATGTAAGCAGTCCTTAGTATGTGAGCAGTCCTTAGTATGTAGGCAGTCCTTAGTACATAGGCAGTCCTTAGTATGTAAGAAGTCCTTAGTCTGTAGGCACTCCTTATTATGTGAGCAGTCCTTAGTACATAAGCAGTCCTTAGTACTTAAGCAGTCCTTAGTACATAAGCAGTACTTAGTACATAAGCAGTCCTTAGTACATAAGCAGTTCTTAGTACGTAAGCATTCCTTAGTATGTCAGCAGTCCTTAGTTCATAAGCAGTCCTTAGTATGTAGGCAGTCAGTATGTAGGCAGTCCTTAGTAAGTAAGCAGTCCTTAGTATGTCGGCAGTCCTTAGTACAAAAGCAGTCATTAGTACTTTGGCAGTCCTTAGTACTTAAGCAGTCCTTAGTACATAGGCAGTCCTTAGTACCTAAGCAGTGCTTAGTACATAGGCACTCCTTAGTACGTAAGCAGTCTTTAGTACATAGGCAGTCCTTGGTATGTAGGCAGTCCTTAGTATGTTGGCAGTCCTTGGTACATAGGCAGCCCTTAGTATGTCAGCAGTCCTTGGTCTGTAGGCAATCCTTAGTACGTAAGCAGTCCTTAGTATATAAGCAGCCCTTAGTATGTCAGCAGTCCTTAGTACATAAGCAGTTCTTAGTATGTAGGAAGTTTTTAGTTTGTAGGCAGTCCTTAGTATGTAAGCAGTCCTTACTATGTCAGCAGTCCTTAGTACATAAGCAGTCCTTAGTACGTAGGCAGTTTTTAGTATGTAAGCACTCCTTAGTACGTAAGCAGTCTTTAGTACATAGGCAGTCCTTGGTATGTAGGCAGTCCTTAGTATGTTGGCAGTCCTTGGTACATAGGCAGCCCTTAGTATGTCAGCAGTTCTTGGTCTGTAGGCAATCCTTAGTACGTAAGCAGTCCTTAGTATATAAGCAGCCCTTAGTATGTCAGCAGTCCTTAGTACATAAGCAGTTCTTAGTATGTAGGAAGTTTTTAGTTTGTAGGCAGTCCTTAGTATGTAAGCAGTCCTTACTATGTCAGCAGTCCTTAGTACATAAGCAGTCCTTATTACGTAGGCAGTCCTTAGTACATAAGCAGTCCTTATTACGTAGGCAGTCCTTAGTACATAAGCAGTCCTTATTACGTAGGCAGTCCTTAGTATGTGAGCAGTCTTTAGTATGTAGGCAGTCCTTAGTACATAGGCAGTCCTTAGTATGTAAGAAGTCCTTAGTTTGTAGGCACTCCTTATTATGTGAGCAGTCCTTAGTACATAAGCAGTCCTTAGTACTTAAGCAGTCCTTAGTACGTAGTAGTACTTAGTACATAAGCAGTCCTTAGTACATAAGCAGTCTTTAATACATAAGCGATCATTAGTACATAAGCAGTCATTAGTACTTAAGCAGTCCTTGGTACGTAGGCAGTCCTTAGTATGTAGGCAGTCCTTAGTACGTAGGCAGTCCTTAGTATGTAAGCAGTGCTAAGTACATAAGCAGTTCTTAGTACATAAGCAGTTCTTAGTATATAGGCATTCCTTAGTATGTCAGAAGTCCTTAGTACATAAGCAGACTTTAGTACATAGGTAGTCCTTAGTATGTAGGCAGTCCTTAGTACATAAGCAGTCCTTAGTACATAATCAGTCCTTAGTACATAGGCAGTCCTTAATACGTAAGCAGTCCTTAGTATATAAGCAGCCCTTAGTATGTCAGCAGTCCTTAGTACATAAGCAGTTCTTAGTATGTAGGAAGTTTTTAGTTTGTAGGCAGTCCTTAGTATGTAAGCAGTCCTTACTATGTCAGCAGTCCTTAGTACATAAGCAGTCCTTAGTACGTAGGTAGTCCTAAGTATGTCCACAGTCCTTAGAACATCAGCATTCCTTAGTACTTTAGCAGTCCTTAGTACTTAAGCAGTCCTTAGTATGTAGGCAGGCTTTAGTACGTAGGCAGTACTTAGTACAGAGGCAGTCTTTAGTACGTAGGCAGTCCTTAGTACATAGGCAGTCCTTAGTACGTAAGCAGTCCTTAGTACGTAAAGAGTCCTTAGTATGTAGGCAGTCCTTAGTTAATTAGGAGTCCTTAGTACGTGGGCAGTTCTTAGTACATAGTCAGTCCTTAGTACAAAAGCAGTCCTTAGTACGTAAACAGTCCTTAGTACGTAGGCAGTCCTTTATACGTAAGCAGTCCTTAGTACATTGGCAGTCCTTAGTACGTAGGCAGTCCTTAGTACGTAGGCAGTCCTTAGTACTTAAGCAGTCCTCAGAATGTAAGCAGTCCTTAGTATGTGAGCAGTCCTTAGTATGTAGGCAGTCCTTAGTACATAGGCAGTCCTTAGTATGTAAGAAGTCCTTAGTTTGTAGGCACTCCTTATCATGTGAGCAGTCCTTAGTACATAAGCAGTCCTTAGTACTTAAGCAGTCCTTAGTACGTAAGCAGTACTTAGTACATAAGCAGTCCTTAGTACATAAGCAGTCTTTAATACATAAGCAGTCATTAGTACATAAGCAGTCATTAGTACTTAAGCAGTCCTTGGTACGTAGGCAGTCCTTAGTACGTAGGCAGTCCTTAGTACATAAGCAGTCCTTAGTACATAAGCAGTCCTTAGAACATAGGCAGTTCTTAGTACGTAAACAGTCCTTAGTATATCAGCAGCCTTTAGTACATAAGCAGTTCTTAGTACGTAAGCATTCCTTAGTATGTCAGCAGTCCTTAGTACATAAGCAGTCCTTAGTTTGTAGGCAGTCCTTAGTAAGTAAGCAGTCCTTAGTTTGGCGGCAGTCCTTAGTACAAAAGCAGTCATTAGTACTTTGGCAGTCCTTAGTACTTAAGCAGTCCTTAGTACATAGGCAGTCCTTAGTACCTAAGCAGTCCTTAGTACATAGGCACTCCTTAGTACGTAAGCAGTCTTTAGTACATAGGCAGTCCTTGGTATGTAGGCAGTCCTTAGTATGTTGGCAGTCCTTGGTACGTAGGCAGCCCTTAGTATGTCAGCAGTCCTTGGTCTGTAGGCAATCCTTAGTACGTAAGCAGTCCTTAGTATATAAGCAGCCCTTAGTATGTCAGCAGTCCTTAGTACGTAAGCAGTTCTTAGTATGTAGGAAGTTTTTAGTTTGTAGGCAGTCCTTAGTATGTAAGCAGTCCTTAGTACATAAGCAGTTCTAGTACATAAGCAGTCCTTAGTATGTAGGCAGTCCTTAGTATGTCAGAAGTCCTTAGTACATAAGCAGACTTTAGTACATAGGCAGTCCTTAGTATGTAGGCAGTCCTTAGTACGTAAGCAGTCCTTAGTACATAATCAGTCCTTAGTACATAGGCAGTCCTTAATATGTAAGCAGTCCTTAGTATGTCAGCAGTCCTTAGTATGTAGGCAGTCCTTAGTACGTAAGCAGTCCTTAGTATGTAGGCAGTCCTAAGTATGTCCACAGTCCTTAGAACATCAGCATTCCTTAGTACATTGGCAGTCCTTAGTACTCAAGCAGTCCTTAGTATGTAGGCAGGCTTTAGTACGTAGGCAGTCCTTAGTACAGAGGCAGTCTTTAGTACGTAGGCAGTCCTTAGTACGTAGGCAGTCCTTAGTACGTAAGCAGTCCTTAGTACGTAAACAGTCCTTAGTATGTAGGCAGTCCTTAGTTAATTAGGAGTCCTTAGTACGTAGGCAGTTCTTAGTACATAGTAAGTCCTTAGTACAAAAGCAGTCCTTAGTACGTAAACAGTCCTTAGTACGTAGGCAGTCCTTTATACGTAAGCAGTCCTTCAGAACATTGGCAGTACTTAGTACGTAGGCAGTCCTTAGTACGTAGGCAGTCCTTAGTACGTAGGCAGTCCTTAGTACGTAGGCAGTCCTTAGTACTTAAGCAGTCCTTAGAATGTAAGCAGTCCTAGTATGTAGGCAGTCCTTAGTATGTAAGAAGTCCTTAGTTTGTAGGCACTCCTTATTATGTGAGCAGTCCTTAGTACATAAGCAGTCCTTAGTACTTAAGCAGTTCTTAGTACGTAAGCAGTACTTAGTACATAAGCAGTCCTTAGTACATAAGCAGTCTTTAATACATAAGCGATCATTAGTACATAAGCAGTCATTAGTACTTAAGCAGTCCTTGGTACGTAGGCAGTCCTTAGTACGTAGGCAGTCCTTAGTACGTAGGCAGTCCTTAGTATGTAAGCAGTCCTTAGTACATAAGCAGTTCTTAGTACATAAGCAGTCCTTAGTATGTAGGCAGTCCTTAGTATGTCAGAAGTCCTTAGTACATAAGCAGACTTTAGTACATAGGCAGTCCTTAGTATGTAGGCAGTCCTTAGTACATAAGCAGTCCTTAGTACATAATCAGTCCTTAGTTCATAGGCAGTCCTTAATACGTAAGCAGTCCTTAGTATGTCAGCAGTCCTTAGTATGTAGGCAGTTCTTAGTACATAGTCAGTCCTTAGTACAAAAGCAGTCCTTAGTACTGTAAACAGTTCTTAGTACGTAGGCAGTCCTTTATACGTAAGCAGTCCTTAGTACATTGGCAGTCCTTAGTACGTAGGCAGTCCTTAGTACGTAGGCAGTCCTTAGTACTTAAGCAGTCCTTAGAATGTAAGCAGTCCTTAGTATGTGAGCAGTCCTTAGTATGTAGGCAGTCCTTAGTACATAGGCAGTCCTTAGTATGTAAGAAGTCCTTAGTCTGTAGGCACTCCTTATTATGTGAGCAGTCCTTAGTACATAAGCAGTCCTTAGTACTTAAGCAGTCCTTAGTACATAAGCAGTACTTAGTACATAAGCAGTCCTTAGTACATAAGCAGTTCTTAGTACGTAAGCATTCCTTAGTATGTCAGCAGTCCTTAGTTCATAAGCAGTCCTTAGTATGTAGGCAGTCAGTATGTAGGCAGTCCTTAGTAAGTAAGCAGTCCTTAGTATGTCGGCAGTCCTTAGTACAAAGCAGTCATTAGTACTTTGGCAGTCCTTAGTACTTAAGCAGTCCTTAGTACATAGGCAGTCCTTAGTACCTAAGCAGTGCTTAGTACATAGGCACTCCTTAGTACGTAAGCAGTCTTTAGTACATAGGCAGTCCTTGGTATGTAGGCAGTCCTTAGTATGTTGGCAGTCCTTGGTACATAGGCAGCCCTTAGTATGTCAGCAGTCCTTGGTCTGTAGGCAATCCTTAGTACGTAAGCAGTCCTTAGTATATAAGCAGCCCTTAGTATGTCAGCAGTCCTTAGTACATAAGCAGTTCTTAGTATGTAGGAAGTTTTTAGTTTGTAGGCAGTCCTTAGTATGTAGCAGTCCTTACTATGTCAGCAGTCCTTAGTACATAAGCAGTCCTTAGTACGTAGGCAGTTTTTAGTATGTAAGCACTCCTTAGTACGTAAGCAGTCTTTAGTACATAGGCAGTCCTTGGTATGTAGGCAGTCCTTAGTATGTTGGCAGTCCTTGGTACATAGGCAGCCCTTAGTATGTCAGCAGTTCTTGGTCTGTAGGCAATCCTTAGTACGTAAGCAGTCCTTAGTATATAAGCAGCCCTTAGTATGTCAGCAGTCCTTAGTACATAAGCAGTTCTTAGTATGTAGGAAGTTTTTAGTTTGTAGGCAGTCCTTAGTATGTAAGCAGTCCTTACTATGTCAGCAGTCCTTAGTACATAAGCAGTCCTTATTACGTAGGCAGTCCTTAGTACATAAGCAGTCCTTATTACGTAGGCAGTCCTTAGTACATAAGCAGTCCTTATTACGTAGGCAGTCCTTAGTATGTGAGCAGTCTTTAGTATGTAGGCAGTCCTTAGTACATAGGCAGTCCTTAGTATGTAAGAAGTCCTTAGTTTGTAGGCACTCCTTATTATGTGAGCAGTCCTTAGTACATAAGCAGTCCTTAGTACTTAAGCAGTCCTTAGTACGTAAGTAGTACTTAGTACATAAGCAGTCCTTAGTACATAAGCAGTCTTTAATACATAAGCGATCATTAGTACATAAGCAGTCATTAGTACTTAAGCAGTCCTTGGTACGTAGGCAGTCCTTAGTATGTAGGCAGTCCTTAGTACGTAGGCAGTCCTTAGTATGTAAGCAGTGCTAAGTACATAAGCAGTTCTTAGTACATAAGCAGTTCTTAGTATATAGGCATTCCTTAGTATGTCAGAAGTCCTTAGTACATAAGCAGACTTTAGTACATAGGTAGTCCTTAGTATGTAGGCAGTCCTTAGTACATAAGCAGTCCTTAGTACATAATCAGTCCTTAGTACATAGGCAGTCCTTAATACGTAAGCAGTCCTTAGTATATAAGCAGCCCTTAGTATGTCAGCAGTCCTTAGTACATAAGCAGTTCTTAGTATGTAGGAAGTTTTTAGTTTGTAGGCAGTCCTTAGTATGTAAGCAGTCCTTACTATGTCAGCAGTCCTTAGTACATAAGCAGTCCTTAGTACGTAGGTAGTCCTAAGTATGTCCACAGTCCTTAGAACATCAGCATTCCTTAGTACTTTAGCAGTCCTTAGTACTTAAGCAGTCCTTAGTATGTAGGCAGGCTTTAGTACGTAGGCAGTACTTAGTACAGAGGCAGTCTTTAGTACGTAGGCAGTCCTTAGTACATAGGCAGTCCTTAGTACGTAAGCAGTCCTTAGTACGTAAAGAGTCCTTAGTATGTAGGCAGTCCTTAGTTAATTAGGAGTCCTTAGTACGTGGGCAGTTCTTAGTACATAGTCAGTCCTTAGTACAAAAGCAGTCCTTAGTACGTAAACAGTCCTTAGTACGTAGGCAGTCCTTTATACGTAAGCAGTCCTTAGTACATTGGCAGTCCTTAGTACGTAGGCAGTCCTTAGTACGTAGGCAGTCCTTAGTACTTAAGCAGTCCTCAGAATGTAAGCAGTCCTTAGTATGTGAGCAGTCCTTAGTATGTAGGCAGTCCTTAGTACATAGGCAGTCCTTAGTATGTAAGAAGTCCTTAGTTTGTAGGCACTCCTTATCATGTGAGCAGTCCTTAGTACATAAGCAGTCCTTAGTACTTAAGCAGTCCTTAGTACGTAAGCAGTACTTAGTACATAAGCAGTCCTTAGTACATAAGCAGTCTTTAATACATAAGCAGTCATTAGTACATAAGCAGTCATTAGTACTTAAGCAGTCCTTGGTACGTAGGCAGTCCTTAGTACGTAGGCAGTCCTTAGTACATAAGCAGTCCTTAGTACATAAGCAGTCCTTAGAACATAGGCAGTTCTTAGTACGTAAACAGTCCTTAGTATATCAGCAGCCTTTAGTACATAAGCAGTTCTTAGTACGTAAGCATTCCTTAGTATGTCAGCAGTCCTTAGTACATAAGCAGTCCTTAGTTTGTAGGCAGTCCTTAGTAAGTAAGCAGTCCTTAGTTTGGCGGCAGTCCTTAGTACAAAAGCAGTCATTAGTACTTTGGCAGTCCTTAGTACTTAAGCAGTCCTTAGTACATAGGCAGTCCTTAGTACCTAAGCAGTCCTTAGTACATAGGCACTCCTTAGTACGTAAGCAGTCTTTAGTACATAGGCAGTCCTTGGTATGTAGGCAGTCCTTAGTATGTTGGCAGTCCTTGGTACGTAGGCAGCCCTTAGTATGTCAACAGTCCTTGGTCTGTAGGCAATCATTAGTACGTAAGCAGTCCTTAGTATATAAGCAGCCCTTAGTATGTCAGCAGTCCTTAGTACGTAAGCAGTTCTTAGTATGTAGGAAGTTTTTAGTTTGTAGGCAGTCCTTAGTATGTAAGCAGTCCTTAGTACATAAGCAGTTCATAGTACATAAGCAGTCCTTAGTATGTAGGCAGTCCTTAGTATGTCAGAAGTCCTTAGTACATAAGCAGACTTTAGTACATAGGCAGTCCTTAGTATGTAGGCAGTCCTTAGTACGTAAGCAGTCCTTAGTACATAATCAGTCCTTAGTACATAGGCAGTCCTTAATATGTAAGCAGTCCTTAGTATGTCAGCAGTCCTTAGTATGTAGGCAGTCCTTAGTACGTAAGCAGTCCTTAGTATGTAGGCAGTCCTAAGTATGTCCACAGTCCTTAGAACATCAGCATTCCTTAGTACATTGGCAGTCCTTAGTACTCAAGCAGTCCTTAGTATGTAGGCAGGCTTTAGTACGTAGGCAGTCCTTAGTACAGAGGCAGTCTTTAGTACGTAGGCAGTCCTTAGTACGTAGGCAGTCCTTAGTACGTAAGCAGTCCTTAGTATGTAAACAGTCCTTAGTATGTAGGCAGTCCTTAGTTAATTAGGAGTCCTTAGTACGTAGGCAGTTCTTAGTACATAGTAAGTCCTTAGTACAAAAGCAGTCCTTAGTACGTAAACAGTCCTTAGTACGTAGGCAGTCCTTTATACGTAAGCAGTCCTTAGTACATTGGCAGTCCTTAGTACGTAGGCAGTACTTAGTACGTAGGCAGTCCTTAGTACGTAGGCAGTCCTTAGTACGTAGGCAGTCCTTAGTACTTAAGCAGTCCTTAGAATGTAAGCAGTCCTTAGTATGTAGGCAGTCCTTAGTATGTAAGAAGTCCTTAGTTTGTAGGCACTCCTTATTATGTGAGCAGTCCTTAGTACATAAGCAGTCCTTAGTACTTAAGCAGTTCTTAGTACGTAAGCAGTACTTAGTACATAAGCAGTCCTTAGTACATAAGCAGTCTTTAATACATAAGCGATCATTAGTACATAAGCAGTCATTAGTACTTAAGCAGTCCTTGGTACGTAGGCAGTCCTTAGTATGTAGGCAGTCCTTAGTACATAAGCAGTCCTTAGTACATAATCAGTCCTTAGTTCATAGGCAGTCCTTAATACGTAAGCAGTCCTTAGTATGTCAGCAGTCCTTAGTATGTAGGCAGTTCTTAGTACATAGTCAGTCCTTAGTACAAAAGCCGTCCTTAGTACGTAAACAGTCCTTAGTACGAAGGCAGTCCTTTATACGTAAGCAGTCCTTAGTACATTGGCAGTCCTTAGTACTTAGGCAGTCCTTAGTACGTAGGCAGTAATTAGTACTTAAGCAGTCCTTAGAATGTAAGCAGTCCTTAGTATGTGAGCAGTCCTTAGTATGTAGGCAGTCCTTAGTACATAGGCAGTCCTTAGTATGTAAGAAGTCCTTAGTTTGTAGGCACTCCTTATTATGTGAGCAGTCCTTAGTACATAAGCAGTCCTTAGTACTTAAGCAGTCCTTAGTACATAAGCAGTACTTAGTACATAAGCAGTCCTTAGTACATAAGCAGTTCTTAGTACGTAAGCATTCCTTAGTATGTCAGCAGTCCTTAGTCCATAAGCAGTCCTTAGTATGTAGGCAGTCAGTATGTAGGCAGTCCGTAGTAAGTAAGCAGTCCTTAGTATGTCGGCAGTCCTTAGTACAAAAGCAGTCATTAGTACTTTGGCAGTCCTTAGTACTTAAGCAGTCCTTAGTACATAGGCAGTCCTTAGTACCTAAGCAGTGCTTAGTACATAGGCACTCATTAGTACGTAAGCAGTCTTTAGTACATAGGCAGTCCTTGGTATGTAGGCAGTCCTTAGTATGTTGGCAGTCCTTGGTACATAGGCAGCCCTTAGTATGTCAGCAGTCCTTGGTCTGTAGGCAATCCTTAGTACGTAAGCAGTCCTTAGTATATAAGCAGCCCTTAGTATGTCAGCAGTCCTTAGTACATAAGCAGTTCTTAGTATGTAGGAAGTTTTTAGTTTGTAGGCAGTCCTTAGTATGTAAGCAGTCCTTACTATGTCAGCAGTCCTTAGTACATAAGCAGTCCTTAGTACGTAGGCAGTTTTTAGTATGTAAGCACTCCTTAGTACGTAAGCAGTCTTTAGTACATAGGCAGTCCTTGGTATGTAGGCAGTCCTTAGTATGTTGGCAGTCCTTGGTACATAGGCAGCCCTTAGTATGTCAGCAGTCCTTGGTCTGTAGGCAATCCTTAGTACGTAAGCAGTCCTTAGTATATAAGCAGCCCTTAGTATGTCAGCAGTCCTTAGTACATAAGCAGTTCTTAGTATGTAGGAAGTTTTTAGTTTGTAGGCAGTCCTTAGTATGTAAGCAGTCCTTACTATGTCAGCAGTCCTTAGTACATAAGCAGTCCTTATTACGTAGGCAGTCCTTAGTACATAAGCAGTCCTTATTACGTAGGCAGTCCTTAGTACATAAGCAGTCCTTATTACGTAGGCAGTCCTTAGTATGTGAGCAGTCTTTAGTATGTAGGCAGTCCTTAGTACATAGGCAGTCCTTAGTATGTAAGAAGTCCTTAGTTTGTAAGCACTCCTTATTATGTGAGCAGTCCTTAGTACATAAGCATTCCTTAGTACTTAAGCAGTCCTTAGTACGTAAGTAGTACTTAGTACATAAGCAGTCCTTAGTACATAAGCAGTCTTTAATACATAAGCGATCATTAGTACATAAGCAGTCATTAGTACTTAAGCAGTCCTTGGTACGTAGGCAGTCCTTAGTATGTAGGCAGTCCTTAGTACGTAGGCAGTCCTTAGTATGTAAGCAGTGCTAAGTACATAAGCAGTTCTTAGTACATAAGCAGACTTTAGTACATAGGTAGTCCTTAGTATGTAGGCAGTCCTTAGTACATAAGCAGTCCTTAGTACATAATCAGTCCTTAGTACATAGGCAGTCCTTAATACGTAAGCAGTCTTTAGTATATAAGCAGCCCTTAGTATGTCAGCAGTCCTTAGTACATAAGCAGTTCTTAGTATGTAGGAAGTTTTTAGTTTGTAGGCAGTCCTTAGTATGTAAGCAGTCCTTACTATGTCAGCAGTCCTTAGTACATAAGCAGTCCTTAGTACGTAGGTAGTCCTAAGTATGTCCACAGTCCTTAGAACATCAGCATTCCTTAGTACTTTAGCAGTCCTTAGTACTTAAGCAGTCCTTAGTATGTAGGCAGGCTTTAGTACGTAGGCAGTACTTAGTACAGAGGCAGTCTTTAGTACGTAGGCAGTCCTTAGTACATAGGCAGTCCTTAGTACGTAAGCAGTCCTTAGTACGTAAAGAGTCCTTAGTATGTAGGCAGTCCTTAGTTAATTAGGAGTCCTTAGTACGTGGGCAGTTCTTAGTACATAGTCAGTCCTTAGTACAAAAGCAGTCCTTAGTACGTAAACAGTCCTTAGTACGTAGGCAGTCCTTTATACGTAAGCAGTCCTTAGTACATTGGCAGTCCTTAGTACGTAGGCAGTCCTTAGTACGTAGGCAGTCCTTAGTACTTAAGCAGTCCTCAGAATGTAAGCATTCCTTAGTATGTGAGCAGTCCTTAGTATGTAGGCAGTCCTTAGTACATAGGCAGTCCTTAGTATGTAAGAAGTCCTTAGTTTGTAGGCACTCCTTATCATGTGAGCAGTCCTTAGTACATAAGCAGTCCTTAGTACTTAAGCAGTCCTTAGTACGTAAGCAGTACTTAGTACATAAGCAGTCCTTAGTACATAAGCAGTCTTTAATACATAAGCAGTCATTAGTACATAAGCAGTCATTAGTACTTAAGCAGTCCTTGGTACGTAGGCAGTCCTTAGTACGTAGGCAGTCCTTAGTACATAAGCAGTCCTTGGTACATAAGCAGTCCTTAGAACATAGGCAGTTCTTAGTACGTAAACAGTCCTTAGTATATCAGCAGCCTTTAGTACATAAGCAGTTCTTAGTACGTAAGCATTCCTTAGTATGTCAGCAGTCCTTAGTACATAAGCAGTCCTTAGTTTGTAGGCAGTCCTTAGTAAGTAAGCAGTCCTTAGTTTGGCGGCAGTCCTTAGTACTTAAGCAGTCCTTAGTACATAGGCAGTCCTTAGTACTTAAGCAGTCCTTAGTACATAGGCAGTCCTTAGTACCTAAGCAGTCCTTAGTACATAGGCACTCCTTAGTACGTAAGCAGTCTTTAGTACATAGGCAGTCCTTGGTATGTAGGCAGTCCTTAGTATGTTGGCAGTCCTTGGTACGTAGGCAGCCCTTAGTATGTCAGCAGTCCTTGGTCTGTAGGCAATCCTTAGTACGTAAGCAGTCCTTAGTATATAAGCAGCCCTTAGTATGTCAGCAGTCCTTAGTACGTAAGCAGTTCTTAGTATGTAGGAAGTTTTTAGTTTGTAGGCAGTCCTTAGTATGTAAGCAGTCCTTAGTACATAAGCAGTTCTTAGTACATAAGCAGTCCTTAGTATGTAGGCAGTCCTTAGTATGTCAGAAGTCCTTAGTACATAAGCAGACTTTAGTACATAGGCAGTCCTTAGTATGTAGGCAGTCCTTAGTACGTAAGCAGTCCTTAGTACATAATCAGTCCTTAGTACATAGGCAGTCCTTAATATGTAAGCAGTCCTTAGTATGTCAGCAGTCCTTAGTATGTAGGCAGTCCTTAGTACGTAAGCAGTCCTTAGTATGTAGGCAGTCCTAAGTATGTCCACAGTCCTTAGAACATCAGCATTCCTTAGTACATTGGCAGTCCTTAGTACTCAAGCAGTCCTTAGTATGTAGGCAGGCTTTAGTACGTAGGCAGTCCTTAGTACAGAGGCAGTCTTTAGTACGTAGGCAGTCCTTAGTACGTAGGCAGTCCTTAGTACGTAAGCAGTCCTTAGTACGTAAACAGTCCTTAGTATGTAGGCAGTCCTTAGTTAATTAGGAGTCCTTAGTACGTAGGCAGTTCTTAGTACATAGTAAGTCCTTAGTACAAAAGCAGTCCTTAGTACGTAAACAGTCCTTAGTACGTAGGCAGTCCTTTATACGTAAGCAGTCCTTAGTACATTGGCAGTCCTTAGTACGTAGGCAGTCCTTAGTACGTAGGCAGTCCTTAGTACGTAGGCAGTCCTTAGTACGTAGGCAGTCCTTAGTACGTAGGCAGTCCTTAGTACTTAAGCAGTCCTTAGAATGTAAGCAGTCCTTAGTATGTGAGCAGTCCTTAGTATGTAGGCAGTCCTTAGTATGTAAGAAGTCCTTAGTTTGTAGGCACTCCTTATTATGTGAGCAGTCCTTAGTACATAAGCAGTCCTTAGTACTTAAGCAGTTCTTAGTACGTAAGCAGTACTTAGTACATAAGCAGTCCTTAGTACATAAGCAGTCTTTAATACATAAGCGATCATTAGTACATAAGCAGTCATTAGTACTTAAGCAGTCCTTGGTACGTAGGCAGTCCTTAGTACGTAGGCAGTCCTTAGTACGTAGGCAGTCCTTAGTATGTAAGCAGTCCTTAGTACATAAGCAGTTCTTAGTACATAAGCAGTCCTTAGTATGTAGGCAGTCCTTAGTATGTCAGAAGTCCTTAGTACATAAGCAGACTTTAGTACATAGGCAGTCCTTAGTATGTAGGCAGTCCTTAGTACATAAGCAGTCCTTAGTACATAATCAGTCCTTAGTTCATAGGCAGTCCTAAATACGTAAGAAGTCCTTAGTATGTCAGCAGTCCTTAGTATGTAGGCAATCCTTAGTACGTAAGCAGTCCTTAGTACATAAGCAGTCCTTAGTACATAAGCAGTCTTTAATACATAAGCAGTCATTAGTACATAAGCAGTCATTAGTACTTAAGCAGTCCTTGGTACGTAGGCAGTCCTTAGTACGTAGGCAGTCCTTAGTACATAAGCAGTCCTTAGTACATAAGCAGTCCTTAGAACATAGGCAGTTCTTAGTACGTAAACAGTCCTTAGTATATCAGCAGCCTTTAGTACATAAGCAGTTCTTAGTACGTAAGCATTCCTTAGTATGTCAGCAGTCCTTAGTACATAAGCAGTCCTTAGTTTGTAGGCAGTCCTTAGTAAGTAAGCAGTCATAGTTTGGCGGCAGTCCTTAGTACAAAAGCAGTCATTAGTACTTTGGCAGTCCTTAGTACTTAAGCAGTCCTTAGTACATAGGCAGTCCTTAGTACCTAAGCAGTCCTTAGTACATAGGCACTCCTTAGTACGTAAGCAGTCTTTAGTACATAGGCAGTCCTTGGTATGTAGGCAGTCCTTAGTATGTTGGCAGTCCTTGGTACGTAGGCAGCCCTTAGTATGTCAACAGTCCTTGGTCTGTAGGCAATCATTAGTACGTAAGCAGTCCTTAGTATATAAGCAGCCCTTAGTATGTCAGCAGTCCTTAGTACGTAAGCAGTTCTTAGTATGTAGGAAGTTTTTAGTTTGTAGGCAGTCCTTAGTATGTAAGCAGTCCTTAGTACATAAGCAGTTCATAGTACATAGGCAGTCCTTAGTATGTAGGCAGTCCTTAGTACGTAAGCAGTCCTTAGTACATAATCAGTCCTTAGTACATAGGCAGTCCTTAATATGTAAGCAGTCCTTAGTATGTCAGCAGTCCTTAGTATGTAGGCAGTCCTTAGTACGTAAGCAGTCCTTAGTATGTAGGCAGTCCTAAGTATGTCCACAGTCCTTAGAACATCAGCATTCCTTAGTACATTGGCAGTCCTTAGTACTCAAGCAGTCCTTAGTATGTAGGCAGGCTTTAGTACGTAGGCAGTCCTTAGTACAGAGGCAGTCTTTAGTACGTAGGCAGTCCTTAGTACGTAGGCAGTCCTTAGTACGTAAGCAGTCCTTAGTACGTAAACAGTCCTTAGTATGTAGGCAGTCCTTAGTTAATTAGGAGTCCTTAGTACGTAGGCAGTTCTTAGTACATAGTAAGTCCTTAGTACAAAAGCAGTCCTTAGTACGTAAACAGTCCTTAGTACGTAGGCAGTCCTTTATACGTAAGCAGTCCTTAGTACATTGGCAGTCCTTAGTACGTAGGCAGTACTTAGTACGTAGGCAGTCCTTAGTACGTAGGCAGTCCTTAGTACGTAGGCAGTCCTTAGTACTTAAGCAGTCCTTAGAATGTAAGCAGTCCTTAGTATGTAGGCAGTCCTTAGTATGTAAGAAGTCCTTAGTTTGTAGGCACTCCTTATTATGTGAGCAGTCCTTAGTACATAAGCAGTCCTTAGTACTTAAGCAGTTCTTAGTACGTAAGCAGCACTTAGTACATAAGCAGTCCTTAGTACATAAGCAGTCTTTAATACATAAGCGATCATTAGTACATAAGCAGTCATTAGTACTTAAGCAGTCCTTGGTACGTAGGCAGTCCTTAGTATGTAGGCAGTCCTTAGTACATAAGCAGTCCTTAGTACATAATCAGTCCTTAGTTCATAGGCAGTCCTTAATACGTAAGCAGTCCTTAGTATGTCAGCAGTCCTTAGTATGTAGGCAGTTCTTAGTACATAGTCAGTCCTTAGTACAAAAGCCGTCCTTAGTACGTAAACAGTCCTTAGTACGAAGGCAGTCCTTTATACGTAAGCAGTCCTTAGTACATTGGCAGTCCTTAGTACTTAGGCAGTCCTTAGTACGTAGGCAGTAATTAGTACTTAAGCAGTCCTTAGAATGTAAGCAGTCCTTAGTATGTGAGCAGTCCTTAGTATGTAGGCAGTCCTTAGTACATAGGCAGTCCTTAGTATGTAAGAAGTCCTTAGTTTGTAGGCACTCCTTATTATGTGAGCAGTCCTTAGTACATAAGCAGTCCTTAGTACTTAAGCAGTCCTTAGTACATAAGCAGTACTTAGTACATAAGCAGTCCTTAGTACATAAGCAGTTCTTAGTACGTAAGCATTCCTTAGTATGTCAGCAGTCCTTAGTTCATAAGCAGTCCTTAGTATGTAGGCAGTCAGTATGTAGGCAGTCCGTAGTAAGTAAGCAGTCCTTAGTATGTCGGCAGTCCTTAGTACAAAAGCAGTCATTAGTACTTTGGCAGTCCTTAGTACTTAAGCAGTCCTTAGTACATAGGCAGTCCTTAGTACCTAAGCAGTGCTTAGTACATAGGCACTCATTAGTACGTAAGCAGTCTTTAGTACATAGGCAGTCCTTGGTATGTAGGCAGTCCTTAGTATGTTGGCAGTCCTTGGTACATAGGCAGCCCTTAGTATGTCAGCAGTCCTTAGTACATAAGCAGTTCTTAGTATGTAGGAAGTTTTTAGTTTGTAGGCAGTCCTTAGTATGTAAGCAGTCCTTACTATGTCAGCAGTCCTTAGTACATAAGCAGTCCTTAGTACGTAGGCAGTTTTTAGTATGTAAGCACTCCTTAGTACGTAAGCAGTCTTTAGTACATAGGCAGTCCTTGGTATGTAGGCAGTCCTTAGTATGTTGGCAGTCCTTGGTACATAGGCAGCCCTTAGTATGTCAGCAGTCCTTGGTCTGTAGGCAATCCTTAGTACGTAAGCAGTCCTTAGTATATAAGCAGCCCTTAGTATGTCAGCAGTCCTTAGTACATAAGCAGTTCTTAGTATGTAGGAAGTTTTTAGTTTGTAGGCAGTCCTTAGTATGTAAGCAGTCCTTACTATGTCAGCAGTCCTTAGTACATAAGCAGTCCTTATTACGTAGGCAGTCCTTAGTACATAAGCAGTCCTTATTACGTAGGCAGTCCTTAGTACATAAGCAGTCCTTATTACGTAGGCAGTCCTTAGTATGTGAGCAGTCTTTAGTATGTAGGCAGTCCTTAGTACATAGGCAGTCCTTAGTATGTAAGAAGTCCTTAGTTTGTAAGCACTCCTTATTATGTGAGCAGTCCTTAGTACATAAGCATTCCTTAGTACTTAAGCAGTCCTTAGTACGTAAGTAGTACTTAGTACATAAGCAGTCCTTAGTACATAAGCAGTCTTTAATACATAAGCGATCATTAGTACATAAGCAGTCATTAGTACTTAAGCAGTCCTTGGTACGTAGGCAGTCCTTAGTATGTAGGCAGTCCTTAGTACGTAGGCAGTCCTTAGTATGTAAGCAGTGCTAAGTACATAAGCAGTTCTTAGTACATAAGCAGTTCTTAGTATATAGGCATTCCTTAGTATGTCAGAAGTCCTTAGTACATAAGCAGACTTTAGTACATAGGTAGTCCTTAGTATGTAGGCAGTCCTTAGTACATAAGCAGTCCTTAGTACATAATCAGTCCTTAGTACATAGGCAGTCCTTAATACGTAAGCAGTCTTTAGTATATAAGCAGCCCTTAGTATGTCAGCAGTCCTTAGTACATAAGCAGTTCTTAGTATGTAGGAAGTTTTTAGTTTGTAGGCAGTCCTTAGTATGTAAGCAGTCCTTACTATGTCAGCAGTCCTTAGTACATAAGCAGTCCTTAGTACGTAGGTAGTCCTAAGTATGTCCACAGTCCTTAGAACATCAGCATTCCTTAGTACTTTAGCAGTCCTTAGTACTTAAGCAGTCCTTAGTATGTAGGCAGGCTTTAGTACGTAGGCAGTACTTAGTACAGAGGCAGTCTTTAGTACGTAGGCAGTCCTTAGTACATAGGCAGTCCTTAGTACGTAAGCAGTCCTTAGTACGTAAAGAGTCCTTAGTATGTAGGCAGTCCTTAGTTAATTAGGAGTCCTTAGTACGTGGGCAGTTCTTAGTACATAGTCAGTCCTTAGTACAAAAGCAGTCCTTAGTACGTAAACAGTCCTTAGTACGTAGGCAGTCCTTTATACGTAAGCAGTCCTTAGTACATTGGCAGTCCTTAGTACGTAGGCAGTCCTTAGTACGTAGGCAGTCCTTAGTACTTAAGCAGTCCTCAGAATGTAAGCATTCCTTAGTATGTGAGCAGTCCTTAGTATGTAGGCAGTCCTTAGTACATAGGCAGTCCTTAGTATGTAAGAAGTCCTTAGTTTGTAGGCACTCCTTATCATGTGAGCAGTCCTTAGTACATAAGCAGTCCTTAGTACTTAAGCAGTCCTTAGTACGTAAGCAGTACTTAGTACATAAGCAGTCCTTAGTACATAAGCAGTCTTTAATACATAAGCAGTCATTAGTACATAAGCAGTCATTAGTACTTAAGCAGTCCTTGGTACGTAGGCAGTCCTTAGTACGTAGGCAGTCCTTAGTACATAAGCAGTCCTTAGTACATAAGCAGTCCTTAGAACATAGGCAGTTCTTAGTACGTAAACAGTCCTTAGTATATCAGCAGCCTTTAGTACATAAGCAGTTCTTAGTACGTAAGCATTCCTTAGTATGTCAGCAGTCCTTAGTACATAAGCAGTCCTTAGTTTGTAGGCAGTCCTTAGTAAGTAAGCAGTCCTTAGTTTGGCGGCAGTCCTTAGTACTTAAGCAGTCCTTAGTACATAGGCAGTCCTTAGTACTTAAGCAGTCCTTAGTACATAGGCAGTCCTTAGTACCTAAGCAGTCCTTAGTACATAGGCACTCCTTAGTACGTAAGCAGTCTTTAGTACATAGGCAGTCCTTGGTATGTAGGCAGTCCTTAGTATGTTGGCAGTCCTTGGTACGTAGGCAGCCCTTAGTATGTCAGCAGTCCTTGGTCTGTAGGCAATCCTTAGTACGTAAGCAGTCCTTAGTATATAAGCAGCCCTTAGTATGTCAGCAGTCCTTAGTACGTAAGCAGTTCTTAGTATGTAGGAAGTTTTTAGTTTGTAGGCAGTCCTTAGTATGTAAGCAGTCCTTAGTACATAAGCAGTTCTTAGTACATAAGCAGTCCTTAGTATGTAGGCAGTCCTTAGTATGTCAGAAGTCCTTAGTACATAAGCAGACTTTAGTACATAGGCAGTCTTAGTATGTAGGCAGTCCTTAGTACGTAAGCAGTCCTTAGTATGTAGGCAGTCCTAAGTATGTCCCAGTCCTAGAACATCAGCATTCCTTAGTACATTGGCAGTCCTTAGTACTCAAGCAGTCCTAGTATGTAGGCAGGCTTTAGTACGTAGGCAGTCCTTAGTACAGAGGCAGTCTTTAGTACGTAGCAGTCCTTAGTACGTAGGCAGTCCTTAGTACGTAAGCAGTCCTTAGTACGTAAACAGTCTTAGTATGTAGGCAGTCCTTAGTTAATTAGGAGTCCTTAGTACGTAGGCAGTTCTTAGTACATAGTAAGTCCTTAGTACAAAAGCAGTCCTTAGTAAGTAAACAGTCCTTAGTACGTAGGCAGTCCTTTATACGTAAGCAGTCCCTTAGTACATTGGCAGTCCTTAGTACGTAGGCAGTCCTTAGTACGTAGGCAGTCCTTAGTACGTAGGCAAGTCCTTAGTACGTAGGCAGTCCTTAGTACGTAGCAGTCCTTACTTAAGCAGTCCTTAGAATGTAAGCAGTCCTTAGTATGTGAGCAGTCCTTAGTATGTAGGCAGTCCTTAGTATGTAAGAAGTCCTTAGTTTGTAGGCACTCCTTATTATGTGAGCAGTCCTTAGTACATAAGCAGTCCTTAGTACTTAAGCAGTTCTTAGTACGTAAGCAGTACTTAGTACATAAGCAGTCCTTAGTACATAAGCAGTCTTTAATACATAAGCGATCATTAGTACATAAGCAGTCATTAGTACTTAAGCAGTCCTTGGTACGTAGGCAGTCCTTAGTACGTAGGCAGTCCTTAGTACGTAGGCAGTCCTTAGTATGTAAGCAGTCCTTAGTACATAAGCAGTTCTTAGTACATAAGCAGTCCTTAGTATGTAGGCAGTCCTTAGTATGTCAGAAGTCCTTAGTACATAAGCAGACTTTAGTACATAGGCAGTCCTTAGTATGTAGGCAGTCCTTAGTACATAAGCAGTCCTTAGTACATAATCAGTCCTTAGTTCATAGGCAGTCCTTAATACGTAAGCAGTCCTTAGTATGTCAGCAGTCCTTAGTATGTAGGCAATCCTTAGTACGTAAGCAGTCCTTAGTATATAAGCAGCCCTTAGTATGTCAGCAGTCCTTAGTACATAAGCAGTTCTTAGTATGTAGGAAGTTTTTAGTTTGTAGGCAGTCCTTAGTATGTAAGCAGTCCTTACTATGTCAGCAGTCCTTAGTACATAAGCAGTCCTTAGTACGTAGGCAGTTTTTAGTATGTAAGCACTCCTTAGTACGTAAGCAGTCTTTAGTACATAGGCAGTCCTTGGTATGTAGGCAGTCCTTAGTATGTTGGCAGTCCTTGGTACATAGGCAGCCCTTAGTATGTCAGCAGTTCTTGGTCTGTAGGCAATCCTTAGTACGTAAGCAGTCCTTAGTATATAAGCAGCCCTTAGTATGTCAGCAGTCCTTAGTACATAAGCAGTTCTTAGTATGTAGGAAGTTTTTAGTTTGTAGGCAGTCCTTAGTATGTAAGCAGTCCTTACTATGTCAGCAGTCCTTAGTACATAAGCAGTCCTTATTACGTAGGCAGTCCTTAGTACATAAGCAGTCCTTATTACGTAGGCAGTCCTTAGTACATAAGCAGTCCTTATTACGTAGGCAGTCCTTAGTATGTGAGCAGTCTTTAGTATGTAGGCAGTCCTTAGTACATAGGCAGTCCTTAGTATGTAAGAAGTCCTTAGTTTGTAGGCACTCCTTATTATGTGAGCAGTCCTTAGTACATAAGCAGTCCTTAGTACTTAAGCAGTCCTTAGTACGTAAGTAGTACTTAGTACATAAGCAGTCCTTAGTACATAAGCAGTCTTTAATACATAAGCGATCATTAGTACATAAGCAGTCATTAGTACTTAAGCAGTCCTTGGTACGTAGGCAGTCCTTAGTATGTAGGCAGTCCTTAGTACGTAGGCAGTCCTTAGTATGTAAGCAGTGCTAAGTACATAAGCAGTTCTTAGTACATAAGCAGTTCTTAGTATATAGGCATTCCTTAGTATGTCAGAAGTCCTTAGTACATAAGCAGACTTTAGTACATAGGTAGTCCTTAGTATGTAGGCAGTCCTTAGTACATAAGCAGTCCTTAGTACATAATCAGTCCTTAGTACATAGGCAGTCCTTAATACGTAAGCAGTCCTTAGTATATAAGCAGCCTTTAGTATGTCAGCAGTCCTTAGTACATAAGCAGTTCTTAGTATGTAGGAAGTTTTTAGTTTGTAGGCAGTCCTTAGTATGTAAGCAGTCCTTACTATGTCAGCAGTCCTTAGTACATAAGCAGTCCTTAGTACGTAGGTAGTCCTAAGTATGTCCACAGTCCTTAGAACATCAGCATTCCTTAGTACTTTAGCAGTCCTTAGTACTTAAGCAGTCCTTAGTATGTAGGCAGGCTTTAGTACGTAGGCAGTACTTAGTACAGAGGCAGTCTTTAGTACGTAGGCAGTCCTTAGTACATAGGCAGTCCTTAGTACGTAAGCAGTCCTTAGTACGTAAAGAGTCCTTAGTATGTAGGCAGTCCTTAGTTAATTAGGAGTCCTGAGTACGTGGGCAGTTCTTAGTACATAGTCAGTCCTTAGTACCAAAGCAGTCCTTAGTACGTAAACAGTCCTTAGTACGTAGGCAGTCCTTTATACGTAAGCAGTCCTTAGTACATTGGCAGTCCTTAGTACGTAGGCAGTCCTTAGTACGTAGGCAGTCCTTAGTACTTAAGCAGTCCTCAGAATGTAAGCAGTCCTTAGTATGTGAGCAGTCCTTACTATGTCAGCAGTCCTTAGTACATAAGCAGTCCTTAGTACGTAGGTAGTCCTAAGTATGTCCACAGTCCTTAGAACATCAGCATTCCTTAGTACTTTAGCAGTCCTTAGTACTTAAGCAGTCCTTAGTATGTAGGCAGGCTTTAGTACGTAGGCAGTACTTAGTACAGAGGCAGTCTTTAGTACGTAGGCAGTCCTTAGTACATAGGCAGTCCTTAGTACGTAAGCAGTCCTTAGTACGTAAAGAGTCCTTAGTATGTAGGCAGTCCTTAGTTAATTAGGAGTCCTTAGTACGTGGGCAGTTCTTAGTACATAGTCAGTCCTTAGTACAAAAGCAGTCCTTAGTACGTAAACAGTCCTTAGTACGTAGGCAGTCCTTTATACGTAAGCAGTCCTTAGTACATTGGCAGTCCTTAGTACGTAGGCAGTCCTTAGTACGTAGGCAGTCCTTAGTACTTAAGCAGTCCTCAGAATGTAAGCATTCCTTAGTATGTGAGCAGTCCTTAGTATGTAGGCAGTCCTTAGTACATAGGCAGTCCTTAGTATGTAAGAAGTCCTTAGTTTGTAGGCACTCCTTATCATGTGAGCAGTCCTTAGTACATAAGCAGTCCTTAGTACTTAAGCAGTCCTTAGTACGTAAGCAGTACTTAGTACATAAGCAGTCCTTAGTACATAAGCAGTCTTTAATACATAAGCAGTCATTAGTACATAAGCAGTCATTAGTACTTAAGCAGTCCTTGGTACGTAGGCAGTCCTTAGTACGTAGGCAGTCCTTAGTACATAAGCAGTCCTTAGTACATAAGCAGTCCTTAGAACATAGGCAGTTCTTAGTACGTAAACAGTCCTTAGTATATCAGCAGCCTTTAGTACATAAGCAGTTCTTAGTACGTAAGCATTCCTTAGTATGTCAGCAGTCCTTAGTACATA
This sequence comes from Ericerus pela, assembly GCA_011428145.1. Lineage (NCBI taxonomy): Eukaryota > Metazoa > Arthropoda > Insecta > Hemiptera > Coccidae > Ericerus > Ericerus pela. Next base: position 28,492 of record WOFM01001304.1, read on the forward strand.
AGCAGTCCTTAGTTTGTAGGCAGTCCTTAGTAAGTAAGCAGTCCTTAGTTTGGCGGCAGTCCTTAGTACTTAAGCAGTCCTTAGTACATAGGCAGTCCTTAGTACTTAAGCAGTCCTTAGTACATAGGCAGTCCTTAGTACCTAAGCAGTCCTTAGTACATAGGCACTCCTTAGTACGTAAGCAGTCTTTAGTACATAGGCAGTCCTTGGTATGTAGGCAGTCCTTAGTATGTTGGCAGTCCTTGGTACGTAGGCAGCCCTTAGTATGTCAGCAGTCCTTGGTCTGTAGGCAATCCTTAGTACGTAAGCAGTCCTTAGTATATAAGCAGCCCTTAGTATGTCAGCAGTCCTTAGTACGTAAGCAGTTCTTAGTATGTAGGAAGTTTTTAGTTTGTAGGCAGTCCTTAGTATGTAAGCAGTCCTTAGTACATAAGCAGTTCTTAGTACATAAGCAGTCCTTAGTATGTAGGCAGTCCTTAGTATGTCAGAAGTCCTTAGTACATAAGCAGACTTTAGTACATAGGCAGTCCTTAGTATGTAGGCAGTCCTTAGTACGTAAGCAGTCCTTAGTACATAATCAGTCCTTAGTACATAGGCAGTCCTTAATATGTAAGCAGTCCTTAGTATGTCAGCAGTCCTTAGTATGTAGGCAGTCCTTAGTACGTAAGCAGTCCTTAGTATGTAGGCAGTCCTAAGTATGTCCACAGTCCTTAGAACATCAGCATTCCTTAGTACATTGGCAGTCCTTAGTACTCAAGCAGTCCTTAGTATGTAGGCAGGCTTTAGTACGTAGGCAGTCCTTAGTACAGAGGCAGTCTTTAGTACGTAGGCAGTCCTTAGTACGTAGGCAGTCCTTAGTACGTAAGCAGTCCTTAGTACGTAAACAGTCCTTAGTATGTAGGCAGTCCTTAGTTAATTAGGAGTCCTTAGTACGTAGGCAGTTCTTAGTACATAGTAAGTCCTTAGTACAAAAGCAGTCCTTAGTACGTAAACAGTCCTTAGTACGTAGGCAGTCCTTTATACGTAAGCAGTCCTTAGTACATTGGCAGTCCTTAGTACGTAGGCAGTCCTTAGTACGTAGGCAGTCCTTAGTACGTAGGCAGTCCTTAGTACGTAGGCAGTCCTTAGTACTTAAGCAGTCCTTAGAATGTAAGCAGTCCTTAGTATGTGAGCAGTCCTTAGTATGTAGGCAGTCCTTAGTATGTAAGAAGTCCTTAGTTTGTAGGCACTCCTTATTATGTGAGCAGTCCTTAGTACATAAGCAGTCCTTAGTACTTAAGCAGTTCTTAGTACGTAAGCAGTACTTAGTACATAAGCAGTCCTTAGTACATAAGCAGTCTTTAATACATAAGCGATCATTAGTACATAAGCAGTCATTAGTACTTAAGCAGTCCTTGGTACGTAGGCAGTCCTTAGTACGTAGGCAGTCCTTAGTACGTAGGCAGTCCTTAGTATGTAAGCAGTCCTTAGTACATAAGCAGTTCTTAGTACATAAGCAGTCCTTAGTATGTAGGCAGTCCTTAGTATGTCAGAAGTCCTTAGTACATAAGCAGACTTTAGTACATAGGCAGTCCTTAGTATGTAGGCAGTCCTTAGTACATAAGCAGTCCTTAGTACATAATCAGTCCTTAGTTCATAGGCAGTCCTTAATACGTAAGCAGTCCTTAGTATGTCAGCAGTCCTTAGTATGTAGGCAATCCTTAGTACGTAAGCAGTCCTTAGTACATAAGCAGTCCTTAGTACATAAGCAGTCTTTAATACATAAGCAGTCATTAGTACATAAGCAGTCATTAGTACTTAAGCAGTCCTTGGTACGTAGGCAGTCCTTAGTACGTAGGCAGTCCTTAGTACATAAGCAGTCCTTAGTACATAAGCAGTCCTTAGAACATAGGCAGTTCTTAGTACGTAAACAGTCCTTAGTATATCAGCAGCCTTTAGTACATAAGCAGTTCTTAGTACGTAAGCATTCCTTAGTATGTCAGCAGTCCTTAGTACATAAGCAGTCCTTAGTTTGTAGGCAGTCCTTAGTAAGTAAGCAGTCCTTAGTTTGGCGGCAGTCCTTAGTACAAAAGCAGTCATTAGTACTTTGGCAGTCCTTAGTACTTAAGCAGTCCTTAGTACATAGGCAGTCCTTAGTACCTAAGCAGTCCTTAGTACATAGGCACTCCTTAGTACGTAAGCAGTCTTTAGTACATAGGCAGTCCTTGGTATGTAGGCAGTCCTTAGTATGTTGGCAGTCCTTGGTACGTAGGCAGCCCTTAGTATGTCAACAGTCCTTGGTCTGTAGGCAATCATTAGTACGTAAGCAGTCCTTAGTATATAAGCAGCCCTTAGTATGTCAGCAGTCCTTAGTACGTAAGCAGTTCTTAGTATGTAGGAAGTTTTTAGTTTGTAGGCAGTCCTTAGTATGTAAGCAGTCCTTAGTACATAAGCAGTTCATAGTACATAAGCAGTCCTTAGTATGTAGGCAGTCCTTAGTATGTCAGAAGTCCTTAGTACATAAGCAGACTTTAGTACATAGGCAGTCCTTAGTATGTAGGCAGTCCTTAGTACGTAAGCAGTCCTTAGTACATAATCAGTCCTTAGTACATAGGCAGTCCTTAATATGTAAGCAGTCCTTAGTATGTCAGCAGTCCTTAGTATGTAGGCAGTCCTTAGTACGTAAGCAGTCCTTAGTATGTAGGCAGTCCTAAGTATGTCCACAGTCCTTAGAACATCAGCATTCCTTAGTACATTGGCAGTCCTTAGTACTCAAGCAGTCCTTAGTATGTAGGCAGGCTTTAGTACGTAGGCAGTCCTTAGTACAGAGGCAGTCTTTAGTACGTAGGCAGTCCTTAGTACGTAGGCAGTCCTTAGTACGTAAGCAGTCCTTAGTACGTAAACAGTCCTTAGTATGTAGGCAGTCCTTAGTTAATTAGGAGTCCTTAGTACGTAGGCAGTTCTTAGTACATAGTAAGTCCTTAGTACAAAAGCAGTCCTTAGTACGTAAACAGTCCTTAGTACGTAGGCAGTCCTTTATACGTAAGCAGTCCTTAGTACATTGGCAGTCCTTAGTACGTAGGCAGTACTTAGTACGTAGGCAGTCCTTAGTACGTAGGCAGTCCTTAGTACGTAGGCAGTCCTTAGTACTTAAGCAGTCCTTAGAATGTAAGCAGTCCTTAGTATGTAGGCAGTCCTTAGTATGTAAGAAGTCCTTAGTTTGTAGGCACTCCTTATTATGTGAGCAGTCCTTAGTACATAAGCAGTCCTTAGTACTTAAGCAGTTCTTAGTACGTAAGCAGTACTTAGTACATAAGCAGTCCTTAGTACATAAGCAGTCTTTAATACATAAGCGATCATTAGTACATAAGCAGTCATTAGTACTTAAGCAGTCCTTGGTACGTAGGCAGTCCTTAGTATGTAGGCAGTCCTTAGTACATAAGCAGTCCTTAGTACATAATCAGTCCTTAGTTCATAGGCAGTCCTTAATACGTAAGCAGTCCTTAGTATGTCAGCAGTCCTTAGTATGTAGGCAGTTCTTAGTACATAGTCAGTCCTTAGTACAAAAGCCGTCCTTAGTACGTAAACAGTCCTTAGTACGAAGGCAGTCCTTTATACGTAAGCAGTCCTTAGTACATTGGCAGTCCTTAGTACTTAGGCAGTCCTTAGTACGTAGGCAGTAATTAGTACTTAAGCAGTCCTTAGAATGTAAGCAGTCCTTAGTATGTGAGCAGTCCTTAGTATGTAGGCAGTCCTTAGTACATAGGCAGTCCTTAGTATGTAAGAAGTCCTTAGTTTGTAGGCACTCCTTATTATGTGAGCAGTCCTTAGTACATAAGCAGTCCTTAGTACTTAAGCAGTCCTTAGTACATAAGCAGTACTTAGTACATAAGCAGTCCTTAGTACATAAGCAGTTCTTAGTACGTAAGCATTCCTTAGTATGTCAGCAGTCCTTAGTTCATAAGCAGTCCTTAGTATGTAGGCAGTCAGTATGTAGGCAGTCCGTAGTAAGTAAGCAGTCCTTAGTATGTCGGCAGTCCTTAGTACAAAAGCAGTCATTAGTACTTTGGCAGTCCTTAGTACTTAAGCAGTCCTTAGTACATAGGCAGTCCTTAGTACCTAAGCAGTGCTTAGTACATAGGCACTCATTAGTACGTAAGCAGTCTTTAGTACATAGGCAGTCCTTGGTATGTAGGCAGTCCTTAGTATGTTGGCAGTCCTTGGTACATAGGCAGCCCTTAGTATGTCAGCAGTCCTTGGTCTGTAGGCAATCCTTAGTACGTAAGCAGTCCTTAGTATATAAGCAGCCCTTAGTATGTCAGCAGTCCTTAGTACATAAGCAGTTCTTAGTATGTAGGAAGTTTTTAGTTTGTAGGCAGTCCTTAGTATGTAAGCAGTCCTTACTATGTCAGCAGTCCTTAGTACATAAGCAGTCCTTAGTACGTAGGCAGTTTTTAGTATGTAAGCACTCCTTAGTACGTAAGCAGTCTTTAGTACATAGGCAGTCCTTGGTATGTAGGCAGTCCTTAGTATGTTGGCAGTCCTTGGTACATAGGCAGCCCTTAGTATGTCAGCAGTCCTTGGTCTGTAGGCAATCCTTAGTACGTAAGCAGTCCTTAGTATATAAGCAGCCCTTAGTATGTCAGCAGTCCTTAGTACATAAGCAGTTCTTAGTATGTAGGAAGTTTTTAGTTTGTAGGCAGTCCTTAGTATGTAAGCAGTCCTTACTATGTCAGCAGTCCTTAGTACATAAGCAGTCCTTATTACGTAGGCAGTCCTTAGTACATAAGCAGTCCTTATTACGTAGGCAGTCCTTAGTACATAAGCAGTCCTTATTACGTAGGCAGTCCTTAGTATGTGAGCAGTCTTTAGTATGTAGGCAGTCCTTAGTACATAGGCAGTCCTTAGTATGTAAGAAGTCCTTAGTTTGTAAGCACTCCTTATTATGTGAGCAGTCCTTAGTACATAAGCATTCCTTAGTACTTAAGCAGTCCTTAGTACGTAAGTAGTACTTAGTACATAAGCAGTCCTTAGTACATAAGCAGTCTTTAATACATAAGCGATCATTAGTACATAAGCAGTCATTAGTACTTAAGCAGTCCTTGGTACGTAGGCAGTCCTTAGTATGTAGGCAGTCCTTAGTACGTAGGCAGTCCTTAGTATGTAAGCAGTGCTAAGTACATAAGCAGTTCTTAGTACATAAGCAGTTCTTAGTATATAGGCATTCCTTAGTATGTCAGAAGTCCTTAGTACATAAGCAGACTTTAGTACATAGGTAGTCCTTAGTATGTAGGCAGTCCTTAGTACATAAGCAGTCCTTAGTACATAATCAGTCCTTAGTACATAGGCAGTCCTTAATACGTAAGCAGTCTTTAGTATATAAGCAGCCCTTAGTATGTCAGCAGTCCTTAGTACATAAGCAGTTCTTAGTATGTAGGAAGTTTTTAGTTTGTAGGCAGTCCTTAGTATGTAAGCAGTCCTTACTATGTCAGCAGTCCTTAGTACATAAGCAGTCCTTAGTACGTAGGTAGTCCTAAGTATGTCCACAGTCCTTAGAACATCAGCATTCCTTAGTACTTTAGCAGTCCTTAGTACTTAAGCAGTCCTTAGTATGTAGGCAGGCTTTAGTACGTAGGCAGTACTTAGTACAGAGGCAGTCTTTAGTACGTAGGCAGTCCTTAGTACATAGGCAGTCCTTAGTACGTAAGCAGTCCTTAGTACGTAAAGAGTCCTTAGTATGTAGGCAGTCCTTAGTTAATTAGGAGTCCTTAGTACGTGGGCAGTTCTTAGTACATAGTCAGTCCTTAGTACAAAAGCAGTCCTTAGTACGTAAACAGTCCTTAGTACGTAGGCAGTCCTTTATACGTAAGCAGTCCTTAGTACATTGGCAGTCCTTAGTACGTAGGCAGTCCTTAGTACGTAGGCAGTCCTTAGTACTTAAGCAGTCCTCAGAATGTAAGCATTCCTTAGTATGTGAGCAGTCCTTAGTATGTAGGCAGTCCTTAGTACATAGGCAGTCCTTAGTATGTAAGAAGTCCTTAGTTTGTAGGCACTCCTTATCATGTGAGCAGTCCTTAGTACATAAGCAGTCCTTAGTACTTAAGCAGTCCTTAGTACGTAAGCAGTACTTAGTACATAAGCAGTCCTTAGTACATAAGCAGTCTTTAATACATAAGCAGTCATTAGTACATAAGCAGTCATTAGTACTTAAGCAGTCCTTGGTACGTAGGCAGTCCTTAGTACGTAGGCAGTCCTTAGTACATAAGCAGTCCTTAGTACATAAGCAGTCCTTAGAACATAGGCAGTTCTTAGTACGTAAACAGTCCTTAGTATATCAGCAGCCTTTAGTACATAAGCAGTTCTTAGTACGTAAGCATTCCTTAGTATGTCAGCAGTCCTTAGTACATAAGCAGTCCTTAGTTTGTAGGCAGTCCTTAGTAAGTAAGCAGTCCTTAGTTTGGCGGCAGTCCTTAGTACTTAAGCAGTCCTTAGTACATAGGCAGTCCTTAGTACTTAAGCAGTCCTTAGTACATAGGCAGTCCTTAGTACCTAAGCAGTCCTTAGTACATAGGCACTCCTTAGTACGTAAGCAGTCTTTAGTACATAGGCAGTCCTTGGTATGTAGGCAGTCCTTAGTATGTTGGCAGTCCTTGGTACGTAGGCAGCCCTTAGTATGTCAGCAGTCCTTGGTCTGTAGGCAATCCTTAGTACGTAAGCAGTCCTTAGTATATAAGCAGCCCTTAGTATGTCAGCAGTCCTTAGTACGTAAGCAGTTCTTAGTATGTAGGAAGTTTTTAGTTTGTAGGCAGTCCTTAGTATGTAAGCAGTCCTTAGTACATAAGCAGTTCTTAGTACATAAGCAGTCCTTCAGTATGTAGGCAGTCCTTAGTATGTCAGAAGTCCTTAGTACATAAGCAGACTTTAGTACATAGGCAGTCCTTAGTATGTAGGCAGTCCTTAGTACGTAAGCAGTCCTTAGTACATAATCAGTCCTTAGTACATAGGCAGTCCTTAATATGTAAGCAGTCCTTAGTATGTCAGCAGTCCTTAGTATGTAGGCAGTCCTTAGTACGTAAGCAGTCCTTAGTATGTAGGCAGTCCTAAGTATGTCCACAGTCCTTAGAACATCAGCATTCCTTAGTACATTGGCAGTCCTTAGTACTCAAGCAGTCCTTAGTATGTAGGCAGGCTTTAGTACGTAGGCAGTCCTTAGTACGAGGCAGTCTTTAGTACGTAGGCAGTCCTTAGTACGTAGGCAGTCCTTAGTACGTAACAGTCCTTAGTACGTAAGCAGTCCTTAGTACGTAAACAGTCCTTAGTATGTAGGCAGTCCTTAGTTAATTAGGAGTCCTTAGTACGTAGGCAGTTCTTAGTACATAGTAAGTCCTTAGTACAAAAGCAGTCCTTAGTACGTAAACAGTCCTTAGTACGTAGGCAGTCCTTTATACGTAAGCAGTCCTTAGTACATTGGCAGTCCTTAGTACGTAGGCAGTCCTTAGTACGTAGGCAGTCCTTAGTACGTAGGCAGTCCTTAGTACGTAGGCAGTCCTTAGTACGTAGGCAGTCCTTAGTACTTAAGCAGTCCTTAGAATGTAAGCAGTCCTTAGTATGTGAGCAGTCCTTAGTATGTAGGCAGTCCTTAGTATGTAAGAAGTCCTTAGTTTGTAGGCACTCCTTATTATGTGAGCAGTCCTTAGTACATAAGCAGTCCTTAGTACTTAAGCAGTTCTTAGTACGTAAGCAGTACTTAGTACATAAGCAGTCCTTAGTACATAAGCAGTCTTTAATACATAAGCGATCATTAGTACATAAGCAGTCATTAGTACTTAAGCAGTCCTTGGTACGTAGGCAGTCCTTAGTACGTAGGCAGTCCTTAGTACGTAGCAGTCCTTAGTATGTAAGCAGTCCTTAGTACATAAGCAGTTCTTAGTACATAAGCAGTCCTTAGTATGTAGGCAGTCCTTAGTATGTCAGAAGTCCTTAGTACATAAGCAGACTTTAGTACATAGGCAGTCCTTAGTATGTAGGCAGTCCTTAGTACATAAGCAGTCCTTAGTACATAATCAGTCCTTAGTTCATAGGCAGTCCTTAATACGTAAGCAGTCCTTAGTATGTCAGCAGTCCTTAGTATGTAGGCAATCCTTAGTACGTAAGCAGTCCTTAGTATATAAGCAGCCCTTAGTATGTCAGCAGTCCTTAGTACATAAGCAGTTCTTAGTATGTAGGAAGTTTTTAGTTTGTAGGCAGTCCTTAGTATGTAAGCAGTCCTTACTATGTCAGCAGTCCTTAGTACATAAGCAGTCCTTAGTACGTAGGCAGTTTTTAGTATGTAAGCACTCCTTAGTACGTAAGCAGTCTTTAGTACATAGGCAGTCCTTGGTATGTAGGCAGTCCTTAGTATGTTGGCAGTCCTTGGTACATAGGCAGCCCTTAGTATGTCAGCAGTTCTTGGTCTGTAGGCAATCCTTAGTACGTAAGCAGTCCTTAGTATATAAGCAGCCCTTAGTATGTCAGCAGTCCTTAGTACATAAGCAGTTCTTAGTATGTAGGAAGTTTTTAGTTTGTAGGCAGTCCTTAGTATGTAAGCAGTCCTTACTATGTCAGCAGTCCTTAGTACATAAGCAGTCCTTATTACGTAGGCAGTCCTTAGTACATAAGCAGTCCTTATTACGTAGGCAGTCCTTAGTACATAAGCAGTCCTTATTACGTAGGCAGTCCTTAGTATGTGAGCAGTCTTTAGTATGTAGGCAGTCCTTAGTACATAGGCAGTCCTTAGTATGTAAGAAGTCCTTAGTTTGTAGGCACTCCTTATTATGTGAGCAGTCCTTAGTACATAAGCAGTCCTTAGTACTTAAGCAGTCCTTAGTACGTAAGTAGTACTTAGTACATAAGCAGTCCTTAGTACATAAGCAGTCTTTAATACATAAGCGATCATTAGTACATAAGCAGTCATTAGTACTTAAGCAGTCCTTGGTACGTAGGCAGTCCTTAGTATGTAGGCAGTCCTTAGTACGTAGGCAGTCCTTAGTATGTAAGCAGTGCTAAGTACATAAGCAGTTCTTAGTACATAAGCAGTTCTTAGTATATAGGCATTCCTTAGTATGTCAGAAGTCCTTAGTACATAAGCAGACTTTAGTACATAGGTAGTCCTTAGTATGTAGGCAGTCCTTAGTACATAAGCAGTCCTTAGTACATAATCAGTCCTTAGTACATAGGCAGTCCTTAATACGTAAGCAGTCCTTAGTATATAAGCAGCCTTTAGTATGTCAGCAGTCCTTAGTACATAAGCAGTTCTTAGTATGTAGGAAGTTTTTAGTTTGTAGGCAGTCCTTAGTATGTAAGCAGTCCTTACTATGTCAGCAGTCCTTAGTACATAAGCAGTCCTTAGTACGTAGGTAGTCCTAAGTATGTCCACAGTCCTTAGAACATCAGCATTCCTTAGTACTTTAGCAGTCCTTAGTACTTAAGCAGTCCTTAGTATGTAGGCAGGCTTTAGTACGTAGGCAGTACTTAGTACAGAGGCAGTCTTTAGTACGTAGGCAGTCCTTAGTACATAGGCAGTCCTTAGTACGTAAGCAGTCCTTAGTACGTAAAGAGTCCTTAGTATGTAGGCAGTCCTTAGTTAATTAGGAGTCCTGAGTACGTGGGCAGTTCTTAGTACATAGTCAGTCCTTAGTACCAAAGCAGTCCTTAGTACGTAAACAGTCCTTAGTACGTAGGCAGTCCTTTATACGTAAGCAGTCCTTAGTACATTGGCAGTCCTTAGTACGTAGGCAGTCCTTAGTACGTAGGCAGTCCTTAGTACTTAAGCAGTCCTCAGAATGTAAGCAGTCCTTAGTATGTGAGCAGTCCTTACTATGTCAGCAGTCCTTAGTACATAAGCAGTCCTTAGTACGTAGGTAGTCCTAAGTATGTCCACAGTCCTTAGAACATCAGCATTCCTTAGTACTTTAGCAGTCCTTAGTACTTAAGCAGTCCTTAGTATGTAGGCAGGCTTTAGTACGTAGGCAGTACTTAGTACAGAGGCAGTCTTTAGTACGTAGGCAGTCCTTAGTACATAGGCAGTCCTTAGTACGTAAGCAGTCCTTAGTACGTAAAGAGTCCTTAGTATGTAGGCAGTCCTTAGTTAATTAGGAGTCCTTAGTACGTGGGCAGTTCTTAGTACATAGTCAGTCCTTAGTACAAAAGCAGTCCTTAGTACGTAAACAGTCCTTAGTACGTAGGCAGTCCTTTATACGTAAGCAGTCCTTAGTACATTGGCAGTCCTTAGTACGTAGGCAGTCCTTAGTACGTAGGCAGTCCTTAGTACTTAAGCAGTCCTCAGAATGTAGCATTCCTTAGTATGTGAGCAGTCCTTAGTATGTAGGCAGTCCTTAGTACATAGGCAGTCCTTAGTATGTAAGAAGTCCTTAGTTTGTAGGCACTCCTTATCATGTGAGCAGTCCTTAGTACATAAGCAGTCCTTAGTACTTAAGCAGTCCTTAGTACGTAAGCAGTACTTAGTACATAAGCAGTCCTTAGTACATAAGCAGTCTTTAATACATAAGCAGTCATTAGTACATAAGCAGTCATTAGTACTTAAGCAGTCCTTGGTACGTAGGCAGTCCTTAGTACGTAGGCAGTCCTTAGTACATAAGCAGTCCTTAGTACATAAGCAGTCCTTAGAACATAGGCAGTTCTTAGTACGTAAACAGTCCTTAGTATATCAGCAGCCTTTAGTACATAAGCAGTTCTTAGTACGTAAGCATTCCTTAGTATGTCAGCAGTCCTTAGTACATAAGCAGTCCTTAGTTTGTAGGCAGTCCTTAGTAAGTAAGCAGTCCTTAGTTTGGCGGCAGTCCTTAGTACTTAAGCAGTCCTTAGTACATAGGCAGTCCTTAGTACTTAAGCAGTCCTTAGTACATAGGCAGTCCTTAGTACCTAAGCAGTCCTTAGTACATAGGCACTCCTTAGTACGTAAGCAGTCTTTAGTACATAGGCAGTCCTTGGTATGTAGGCAGTCCTTAGTATGTTGGCAGTCCTTGGTACGTAGGCAGCCCTTAGTATGTCAGCAGTCCTTGGTCTGTAGGCAATCCTTAGTACGTAAGCAGTCCTTAGTATATAAGCAGCCCTTAGTATGTCAGCAGTCCTTAGTACGTAAGCAGTTCTTAGTATGTAGGAAGTTTTTAGTTTGTAGGCAGTCCTTAGTATGTAAGCAGTCCTTAGTACATAAGCAGTTCTTAGTACATAAGCAGTCCTTAGTATGTAGGCAGTCCTTAGTATGTCAGAAGTCCTTAGTACATAAGCAGACTTTAGTACATAGGCAGTCCTTAGTATGTAGGCAGTCCTTAGTACGTAAGCAGTCCTTAGTACATAATCAGTCCTTAGTACATAGGCAGTCCTTAATATGTAAGCAGTCCTTAGTATGTCAGCAGTCCTTAGTATGTAGGCAGTCCTTAGTACGTAAGCAGTCCTTAGTATGTAGGCAGTCCTAAGTATGTCCACAGTCCTTAGAACATCAGCATTCCTTAGTACATTGGCAGTCCTTAGTACTCAAGCAGTCCTTAGTATGTAGGCAGGCTTTAGTACGTAGGCAGTCCTTAGTACAGAGGCAGTCTTTAGTACGTAGGCAGTCCTTAGTACGTAGGCAGTCCTTAGTACGTAAGCAGTCCTTAGTACGTAAACAGTCCTTAGTATGTAGGCAGTCCTTAGTTAATTAGGAGTCCTTAGTACGTAGGCAGTTCTTAGTACATAGTAAGTCCTTAGTACAAAAGCAGTCCTTAGTACGTAAACAGTCCTTAGTACGTAGGCAGTCCTTTATACTAAGCAGTCCTTAGTACATTGGCAGTCCTTAGTACGTAGGCAGTCCTTAGTACGTAGGCAGTCCTTAGTACGTAGGCAGTCCTTAGTACGTAGGCAGTCCTTAGTACTTAAGCAGTCCTAGAATGTAAGCAGTCCTTAGTATGTGAGCAGTCCTTATATGTAGGCAGTCCTTAGTATGTAAGAAGTCCCTTAGTTTGTAGGCACTCCTTATTATGTGAGCAGTCCTTAGTACATAAGCAGTCTTAGTACTTAAGCAGTTCTTAGTACGTAAAGCAGTACTTAGTACATAAGCAGTCCTTAGGACATAAGCAGTCTTTAATACATAGCGATCATTAGTACATAAGCAGTCATTATACTTAAGCAGTCCTTGGTACGTAGGCAGTCCTTAGTACGTAGGCAGTCCTTAGTACGTAGGCAGTCCTTAGTATGTAAGCAGTCCTTAGTACATAAGCAGTTTCTTAGTACATAAGCAGGTCCTTAGTATGTAGGCAGTCCTTAGTATGTCAGAAGTCCTTAGTACATAAGCAGACTTTAGTACATAGGCAGTCCTTAGTATGTAGGAGTCCTGTATACATAAGCAGTCCTTAGTACATAATCAGTCCTTGTTCATAGGCAGTCCTTAATACGTAAGCAGTCCTTAGTATGTCAGCAGTCCTTAGTAGTAGGCAATCCTTAGTACGTAAGCAGTCCTTAGTACATAACAGTCCTTAGTACATAAGCAGTCTTATACAAAGCAGTCATTAGTACATAAGCAGTCATTGTTTAGTACTTAAGCAGTCCTTGGTACGTAGGCAGTCCTTAGTACGTAGGCAGTCCTTAGTACATAAGCAGTCCTTAGTACATAAGCAGTCCTTAGAACATAGGCAGTTCTTAGTACGTAAACAGTCCTAGTATATCAGCAGCCTTTAGTACATAAGCAGTTCTTAGTACGTAAGCATCCTTCGTATGTCAGCAGTCCTTAGTACATAAGCAGTCCTTAGTTTGTAGGCAGTCCTTAGTAAGTAAGCAGTCCTTAGTTTGGCGAGTCCTTAGTACAAAAGCAGTCTTAGTACTTTGGCAGTCCTTAGTACTTAAGCAGTCCTTAGTACATAGGCAGTCCTTAGTACCTAAGCAGTCCTTAGTACATAGGCACTCCTTAGTACGTAAGCAGTCTTTAGTACATAGGCAGTCCTTGGTATGTAGGCAGTCCTTAGTATGTTGGCAGTCCCTTGGTACTAGGCAGCCTTAGTATGTCAACAGTCCTTGGTCTGTAGGCAATCTTAGTACGTAAGCAGTCCTTAGTATATAAGCAGCCCTAGTATGTCAGCAGTCCTAGTACGTAAGCATTCTTAGTATGTAGGAAGTTTTAGTTGTAGGCAGTCCTTAGTATGAAGCAGTCCTTAGTACATAAGCAGTTCATAGTACATAAGCAGTCCTTAGTATGTAGGCAGTCCTTAGTATGTCAGAAGTCCTTAGTACATAAGCAGACTTTAGTACATAGGCAGTCCTTAGTATGTAGGCAGTCCTTAGTACGTAGCAGTCCTTAGTACATAATCAGTCCTTAGTACATAGGCAGTCCTTAATATGTAAGCAGTCCTTAGTATGTCAGCAGTCCTTAGTATGTAGGCAGTCCTTAGTACGTAAGCAGTCCTAGTATGTAGGCAGTCCTAAGTATGTCCACAGTCCTTAGAACATCAGCATTCCTTAGTACATTGGCAGTCCTTAGTACTCAAGCAGTCCTTAGTATGTAGGCAGGCTTTAGTACGTAGGCAGTCCTTAGTACAGAGGCAGTCTTTAGTACGTAGGCAGTCCTTAGTACGTAGGCAGTCCTTAGTACGTAAGCAGTCCTTAGTACGTAAACAGTCCTTAGTATGTAGGCAGTCCTTAGTTAATTAGGAGTCCTTAGTACGTAGGCAGTTCTTAGTACATAGTAAGTCCTTAGTACAAAAGCAGTCCTTAGTACGTAAACATCCTTAGTACGTAGCAGTCCTTTATACGTAAGCAGTCCTTAGTACATTGGCAGTCCTTAGTACGTAGGCAGTACTTAGTACGTAGGCAGTCCTTAGTACGTAGGCAGTCCTTAGTACGTAGGCAGTCCTATACTTAAGCAGTCCTTAGAATGTAAGCAGTCCCTTAGTATGTAGGCAGTCCTTAGTATGTAAGAAGTCCTTAGTTTGTAGGCACTCCTTATTATGTGAGCAGTCCTTAGTACATAAGCAGTCCTTAGTACTTAAGCAGTTCTTAGTACGTAAGCAGTACTTAGTACATAAGCAGTCCTTAGTACATAAGCAGTCTTTAATACATAAGCGATCATTAGTACATAAGCAGTCATTAGTACTTAAGCAGTCCTTGGTACGTAGGCAGTCCTTAGTATGTAGGCAGTCCTTAGTACATAAGCAGTCCTTAGTTCATAATCAGTCCTTAGTTCATAGGCAGTCCTTAATACGTAAGCAGTCCTTAGTATGTAGGCAGTTCTTAGTACATAGTCAGTCCTTAGTACAAAAGCCGTCCTTAGTACGTAAACAGTCCTTAGTACGAAGGCAGTCCTTTATACGTAAGCAGTCCTTGTAATTGGCAGTCCGTAGTACTTAGGCAGTCCTTAGTACGTAGGCAGTAATTAGTACTAAGCAGTCCTTAGAATGTAAGCAGTCCTTAGTATGTGAGCAGTCCTTAGTATGTAGGCAGTCCTTAGTACATAGGCAGTCCTTAGTATGTAAGAAGTCCTTAGTTTAGGCACTCCTTATTATGTGAGCAGTCCTTAGTACAGAGCTCCTTAGTACTTAAGCAGTCCTTAGTACATAAGCAGTACTAGTACATAAGCATCCTTAGTACATAAGCAGTTCTTAGTACGTAAGCATTCCTTAGTATGTCAGCAGTCCTTAGTTCATAAGCAGTCCTTAGTAGTAGCAGTCAGTATGTAGGCAGTCCGTAGTAAGTAAGCAGTCCTAGTATGTCGGCAGTCCTTAGTACAAAAGCAGTCATTAGTACTTTGGCAGTCCTTAGTACTTAAGCAGTCCTTAGTACATAGGCAGTCCTTAGTACCTAAGCAGTGCTTAGTACATAGGCACTCATTAGTACGTAAGCAGTCTTTAGTACATAGGCAGTCCTTGGTATGTAGGCAGTCCTTAGTATGTTGGCAGTCCTTGGTACATAGGCAGCCCTTAGTATGTCAGCAGTCCTTGGTCTGTAGGCAATCCTTAGTACGTAAGCAGTCCTTAGTATATAAGCAGCCCTTAGTATGTCAGCAGTCCTTAGTACATAAGCAGTTCTTAGTATGTAGGAAGTTTTTAGTTTGTAGGCAGTCCTTAGTATGTAAGCAGTCCTTACTATGTCAGCAGTCCTTAGTACATAAGCAGTCCTTAGTACGTAGGCAGTTTTTAGTATGTAAGCACTCCTTAGTACGTAAGCCAGTCTTTAGTACATAGGCAGTCCTTGGTATGTAGGCAGTCCTTAGTATGTTGGCAGTCCTTGGTACATAGGCAGCCCTTAGTATGTCAGCAGTCCTTGGTCTGTAGGCAATCCTTAGTACGTAAGCAGTCCTTAGTATAAGCAGCCTTAGTATGTCAGCAGTCCTTAGTACATAAGCAGTTCTTAGTATGTAGGAAGTTTTTAGTTTGTAGGCAGTCCTTAGTATGTAAGCAGTCCTTACTATGTCAGCAGTCCTTAGTACATAAGCAGTCCTTATTACGTAGGCAGTCCTTAGTACATAAGCAGTCCTTATTACGTAGGCAGTCCTTAGTACATAAGCAGTCCTTATTACGTAGGCAGTCCTTAGTATGTGAGCAGTCTTTAGTATGTAGGCAGTCCTTAGTACATAGGCAGTCCTTAGTATGTAAGAAGTCCTTAGTTTGTAAGCACTCCTTATTATGTGAGCAGTCCTTAGTACATAAGCATTCCTTAGTACTTAAGCAGTCCTTAGTACGTAAGTAGTACTTAGTACATAAGCAGTCCTTAGTACATAAGCAGTCTTTAATACATACGATCATTAGTACATAAGCAGTCATTAGTACTTAAGCAGTCCTTGGTACGTAGGCAGTCCTTAGTATGTAGGCAGTCCTTAGTACGTAGGCAGTCCTTAGTATGTAAGCAGTGCTAAGTACATAAGCAGTTCTTAGTACATAAGCAGTTCTTAGTATAGGCATTCCTTAGTATGTCAGAAGTCCTTAGTACATAAGCAGACTTTAGTACATAGGTAGTCCTTAGTATGTAGGCAGTCCTTAGTACATAAGCAGTCCTTAGTACATAATCAGTCCTTAGTACATAGGCAGTCCTTAATACGTAAGCAGTCTTTAGTATATAAGCAGCCCTTAGTATGTCAGCAGTCCTTAGTACATAAGCAGTTCTTAGTATGTAGGAAGTTTTTAGTTTGTAGGCAGTCCTTAGTATGTAAGCAGTCCTTACTATGTCAGCAGTCCTTGTACAAAGCAGTCCTTAGTACGTAGGTAGTCCTAAGTATGTCCACAGTCCGTTAGAACATCAGCATTCCTTAGTACTTTAGCAGTCCTTAGTACTTAAGCAGTCCTTAGTATGTAGGCAGCTTTAGTACGTAGGCAGTACTTAGTACAGAGGCAGTCTTTAGTACGTAGGCAGTCCTTAGTACATAGGCAGTCCTTAGTACGTAAGCAGTCCTTAGTACGTAAAGAGTCCTTAGTATGTAGGCAGTCCTTAGTTAATTAGGAGTCCTTAGTACGTGGGCAGTTCTTAGTACATAGTCAGTCCTTAGTACAAAAGCAGTCCTTAGTACGTAAACAGTCCTTAGTACGTAGGCAGTCCTTTATCGTAAGCAGTCCTTAGTACATTGGCAGTCCTTAGTACGTAGGCAGTCCTTAGTACGTAGGCAGTCCTTAGTACTTAAGCAGTCCTCAGAATGTAAGCATTCCGTAGTATGTGAGCAGTCCTTAGTATGTAGGCAGTCCTTAGTACATAGGCAGTCCTTAGTATGTAAGAAGTCCTTAGTTTGTAGGCACTCCTTATCATGTGAGCAGTCCTAGTACATAAGCAGTCCTTAGTACTTAAGCAGTCCTTAGTACGTAAGCAGTACTTAGTACATAAGCAGTCCTTAGTACATAAGCAGTCTTTAATACATAGCGTCATTAGTACATAAGCAGTCATTAGTACTTAAGCAGTCCTTGGTACGTAGGCAGTCCTTAGTATGTAGGCAGTCCTTAGTACATAAGCAGTCCTTAGTTCATAAGCAGTCCTTAGATAGGCAGTCCTAATACGTAAGCAGTCCTTTAGTATGTAGGCAGTTCTTAGTACATGTCAGTCCTTAGTACAAAGCCGTCCTTAGTACGTAAACAGTCCTTAGTACGAAGGCAGTCCTTATACGTAAGCAGTCCTTAGTACATTGGCAGTCCTTAGTACTTAGCAGTCCTTAGTACGTAGGCAGTAATTAGTAATT
>WOFM01001306.1:0-37821 GCA_011428145.1 Ericerus pela
TTTATGCTGACACTATGTTACTCCAATAACATTGATATTCCTTTTTCATTGATTTAAGGGCTCTGCGATATTTACTTTTGTCATTAAGTCTATTATGCATAACATGAGCTGATGAAGTATAGCTAGGATTGGAAATAGTGTTAAGAGTAGAATTATATTTATTGGCACATTTAGAATTGTTATAATGATTTTACTTTACTTTGGTTACAGATAAATATTAATTATTACTACATTTTTAAAAGTATTCTAATCCTATTCAATTAAATTTTGAACTTAGGGCAGTTTGGTTTTCTTCACTATTGTTGCATTTTAAGAGAGTTTTTTTCATAACTAAACAATAATCATCATTCACATTTTAATTGGTTGTTTTGACATGTTCCAGGATCATTTAGTGAAAAATATTTGTTGAAATTTATTTATTAATTCTTCAGTTAAGCACCTACATTATGGTTCAAAATATAGACCAGTTAAGAAATTTATTAAAGTTTAATTTTTTGCGAATTATCTGAACAGAAAAATAATATTCAATGATGAAATTTTGATAGACCATATTAGAATTTTTGAGAAAAATTTTGTGGCGACAGGTGGTCGATGACGAACGAGTGTGTACTACACACTCGTCGACCACCTAGCGAGCCAGTGGGGTAAAACCCACGAACTACCTTTTTGTGCTCACGGCTGTATATTTCGTCTGTACAGCTTAATTATTTACTGGGCTCGGCCCGCACACATAAGCACTCGTATAACACGCAACCGACCTGTTCTGGTATTTGTGTGGTGTCGTGTACACATATACACACACCCACAAGTGGTGACCTCCGACGTAAGTATTTTATTTTTGTTGTTGACGTTTCACCGTCGACAGGGAAGGAACCATCACCTCCTTCCCCACTGTTTCCAACTCGCTTGGAAACAACAACCAATCAGCTTTCAACAGCTGATTGGCTTAACCACGCCCCTTCTTCAAACGTTGGCATACCCGCCAACAACCGAAGAAGGAATTCAGTCGGCTCTTGTCAGCCGACAGAGAAGGTTCTCCTTCTCCTTCCCCTTTCCCTCGTTGCTTGTCGGTACTTAAGTACCGACCAACGTCCATAAAAATCAGTCGGCACTCGACTGCCAACGGAGAAGGTTCTCCTTCTCCTTCCTTTTCCATCTCCCTAATTTTTCACTTTTCCCTCTCCTCTTCCCAGGCTCGACGTCAGTACGCAAGTACCGACCAGCCATCCCAAAGAGAAGCAAACAGTCGGCAATCAGCTGCCGACGAGGAAAGTGTAAACTTATCCTCCTTTTTCAACTACCACCATGGCCTCCAAACTAACCCCGTCGTCCCTCGACGACCTGGTTCTCCCGCTGACACCTGCAAAGGCCACAGTCAGCAATCCTCCCAGGAGGACGGAGAACCAGCTCAACCCCACGTCTGCCATCCACTCAACGCCGCATGTCAGCATGGGTTCGTTGACTGTACCGACGAACTTGGCGATCCCGCAGTCATCCACGCTTGTAAATTTCGGTCCGTTCCTCGACAACTACCTCCCGGGCGAGGAACTTCCGGTCAACCAGCACCAGCCGGTTGACAGTTCCACGCTGAGGCTGTCCCCATCCTCAATTGGCAATCGCACCTGCAGGAAGTAAATTCCGCCGCGACTACCGTCTCGCCCTCCTTACAAGCCCATCCACCATGGTTACTAACAGGCCTTCCTCTATTCAATGCCAAGAATGTGCGTCTCTGGCTGCAGCAGATCGAGAATCTTGCTCGCGCCAGTTGCAATACCAGCGAGTCTCAGCTCTACCTGGCAATCTCCGGCCACTTGCCAACCCAGGTAGCCAATGCTGTGTCGGAACTACTCTACAGTTCCGACGACTCGCTGCACACTTGGTCGAACCTCCGAAATCAAATCCAACAGGAATTTTCCCCTTCCTCCTACACCCGGATTAGAACTCTGTTGGAAAACACCCATCGTCAACCTTCCGAGAGGCCCTCGGCGTACCATCGCCGCCTCGTTACCCTAAACGAAGGAAGAGTAAATGATGACATCCTCCGTAACCTTCTTTTCCAATCCCTCCCTGGTCAATATCCTCCAAACATTGGCCATGACAAAGCCCGCAACCTCTCGACAGGCAGCGCTCGAAGCTGACGAGGCAATAGCTCTCGAGCAAACCTTTCCGTCGACATCCCCTGCGACCAGCACCATCTTCGCTATTGCAACTCCCGCAGCACCCCCGTCGACAGCACCAACAGCTAATTCCTCGGAACTAGCTACCATTACCCAGCTGCTTCAACAGCTCTTGGCTGGAAAACCGGTGAGTTCTGTCAACCCCCCAAAAGACCCCGCCCCATTCCCTGAACATAGGCGTTCGCATTCACGTGATGCCAGGTCCAGAGACAGATCGCGCTCTCGTGACTCTAGCTCCAGTCTTTCGAAACCACGGACGACGCTACGAGTCATCGATGGTAAGAGACCGGTAAATACCCACTCTCCCTCCCGTTCCCGTGATGGCTACTGTTGGTATCACCAACAGTTTGGGATGAAATCGCGCAACTGCTCTGACCCTCCATGTTCATGGTGGGACAAACCCCAAAATCGCGACCGCCATAATTCCAAATCCCCTACTCATTCGGGAAACGAGTAAACGAGTCAGTCAAGACGGTACTCCCACTCGTTTTTAATTCAGTCCGTCTGTTCGTGGAAGATCTGCTTAGCGAGAATCACTTCCTGGTTGACACTAGAGCAGAGATATCGGCTATTCCTCCAACCGCTGAAGACCTGAAATGCAACGCTAAGCTCCAAATCTACGCTGCGAACCAAACTCCAATTATTACTTATAGGAGTTAAGCTGGTGCAGGTAGATTTTGGCCTTTGCCGCAAATTCAAGTGGGCCTTCATCATCACCGATATCGCTGATCCCATCATCGGAGCAGACTTCCTTAGCCATTACCAACTGCTTCCCGATGTCAGCGAAGGGCACCTCCTTGATAAGACCACAGGACTTGCCGTAGTAGGTAAACCTCGCCCCATCGACTATCCCCCGGAGATTTGCCTTACCATTGCCCACTCAAATAGTCGATTCCAAAAAATTCTCGACAAATTTCACGGCGTAACAGGTAAAGAAGGCTTACGCCTGAGGATTTCCCCTACCGAAGTCACCCACGATATCGAAACTGTAGGTCGACCGGTGTTTTGCCGTGCACGTCGTCTACATCCCGAGAAGCTAAAGGCAGCCCGCCTTTCCTTCCAAACCATGCTCGAACGTGGTGACTGTCGACCCTCTAAAAGTGCCTGGTCATTCCCCTTGCATATGCACATGAAGCCCGACAAAACATGACGCATGCTTGGTGACTACAGAGCACTCAACTCCCGAACTATCCCCGACAAGTACCCTGTCCCGAATATTATGGATTTTCACGCCAGACTAGCTGGTGCCAAATTATTCACCAAATTAGATCTCGTGCGGGCGTTTAACCAAGTCCTGATGACCGAAGAACACATCCCTAAAACAGCCGTCATAACCCCCTTCGGTCTCTACGAATTTCCCTATATGCCCTTCGGACTTCGAAACGCCGCCCAAACCTTCCAACGGTACATTGATGGATTGTTGCGAGACATCGACTACGCTTACCCGTACATTGATGACATCCTCATTACCGCCTCCAACCCCAATGAGCTCGAAGAACGTGTTACCGAGGTCATATGGCGTATCTACAACTCTGGCCTCACTGTCAACGGTAACAAGTCCGAACATGAACGTGAAGAGCTCACCTTTCTTGGCCATCGAGTCAACAGCTCAGGTATCAAATGTACCACTGAATGTGTCCAAGCTGTACTCAATGTCCCACTTCCCAAAACCGTTCATGACCTTAGGCGCTTTCTCGGAATGGTGAACTTCTACCAGCGCACAATTAAACATTGCGTTCACATTCAGAGTAAACTTTTCGCGCTTATCCACTCCAACAAAAAACGTGACAAAACCCCGATAATTTGGACTGACACTGCCGAAAACGCCTTCCATGACCTAAAGCAGGCGTTAGCAAATGCTGCTCTTTTGGCGCATCCTGACGAGTCCAAACAACTCGTCTTGGCAACCGACGCGTCTAACCACGCGATAGGGGCTACCCTCTATCAACACGGTGCCGGATTGCTAGAGCCTTTGGCATTTTTCTCCCGCAAATTATCTGACACCGAATGCCGATATCCGACATACGACCGCGAATTACTCGCTGTTTTTGCAGCGGTGAAGCACTTCCGTAACCTGGTCGAAGGGCGTGTTTTCTCCGTCTATACGGACCACAAGCCCCTCACGACTGCCCTGTTTCAGGCGTGCGAGAAAGCTTCACCACGCCAGCAAAATCAACTAGAGTATATCTCGCAGTTCACAACGGATATTTGCTACATCAAAGGAGAGGACAACATAGCCGCAGATTGTTTGTCACGTATATCAATCTCCGCCATTACCTCTCCCTGTGTTGTGCCATACAATGAAATGGCCCTTTGTCAACAACACGACCCTCAACTTGCACAATACCTTGCAGACCCCAACTCTGCCCTCATCCTCGAATCGTTCAGAGTACCCGGACACACGTTACTTTTAACGTGCGACACGTCCACGGGGAAAAAACGACCCTTCGTACCGGCCAAATATCGGAAAACCATCTTTGATTCGATTCATGGGCTCTCGCACCCGAGCGGCCGGACAACCGCCTGTCTGATCGCTAATCGATTCATTTGGCCTGGCCTACGATCTGACTGCCTACGTTGGTCGAAAGAGTGCACCGCATGCCAACAAGCCAAAATCGGTAGACACACCAAAGCCCCTCTCCAAGCTTTCCGCCCTACCGATTGCTTAAAGCATGTGCACATCGATATTGTGGGTCCGTTGCCGACAGTTAGCGGTCCTCGTCATTGTCTGACAATGATTGACCGCGCCACACGATGGCCTCATGCCATCATGACAACGGATATTTCCGCGGATCAAATGGCAACACTCTTCATCCAACACTGGGTGTCCTCCTTTGGCATCCCCAAAACCATAACGACGGACCAGGGACGCCAGTTCGAAAGCGCTTTATTCAACTCGGTTGCGCTACAGTTGGGAATACACAAAATCTCAACTACGAGGTATCACCCCCAATCGAACGGCAAAATAGAGCGCTGGCATTGAACTCTCAAAGCCACCATCATGGGCCGCGAGAACTCCAAAGAATCGCGTGGAGAATGGGCAGCCAATTTGCCTCTCATTCTTCTTGGCCTACGCTCGATGGTCATCTCCGACCTCGGCGTATCCCCAGCCCAACTCCTTTATGGTGAAGAACTCCGTCTCCCGGCTGATTTCTTTGAAGACAGCCCACCAAGTGTCGTCACCCACATCGACAGCACTAACCTTCCACAACGCATTCGTGAAAGTGCAAATGCGTTCACTCAAATCACCCGCAACCACGGCAACTCCCCCTCATACGTCCCCGCTGATCTGAAATCAGCCCAAAACGTATGGCTACGCGTCGATACACCTCGTAAGGCACTTGACCCACCGTACTCCGGACCGTACAAAGTCCTCAACCGTACGGATAAATGGTTCGAGATCCACATACAAGGACGACACACACGCGTATCAATCGATCGCCTAAAGTCGGCCTATGTCTACACAGACATAGAAGCCGACCCAGATGACTCAACTTCCGTCGATGATCCTTTGGGACCAACAGTTGACTTGTCATCTGAGGTCGTCTTACTAAAAAAAGACAACTCACCCCCGAATGCCTCAGCCCAACCTTCGACGTCGTCTTCACACATAGACGACACGCTCGATTCTTCCCCGATCGTAATTACACACGATCAAAATAAAGAATCGCCTCCCGAAGCGTTATCGAAGGAAAATACCCAATCACACCCCATCGGTCGGTCCTCTAGTCGAACAGCTGACGCTATGCTCGACGACGAACCGATTGTGATCCCCTTTCCTCTCCCGCACTCGTCCGAGTCGGCTCACGCAACTGACGACAAGTCAAGCGTTGTAGACAACGACGTATTACGAAAATTGTTTCGTGGCGCCACCCAGTCGCATAAATACGACGCGTCTTCCTCCTCGGAAGACAAACAGGCCCCGCCTACAAAACGAACTCGTAATAATGTGCAACAACAGCTGCCGCAACCACACCTTCGTTCATGTTTACGAGACGAAAATAAATGGCGGTTATGGTCAAGAAAACGAGTGAAATTTGTGTTTTAGACACTCACTCCTCTCTTAACGTGCTTGGCTGTTATATACTCTTCATCAAATGCTACACAACAGGCGCTTTTAATCATATTTCACGGAGCGTAATAGACTGGTGAAATGTCCCAAGAGCGCCTTTCTCACAGCATTCAGGTTCTATCCAAAGATGAAGAAACAGCACTTTTAAGGGCTACCCCCCCATTAACAGAGGGCGGTAACGGCGATGAACCGTCGTCTCCTCGTGTAGACAACCATCGCTCCTCCTCTCCCACCTTTTCTTCCCCGACGTCACCAGCTGACGTCGCCCCATCTCCTTCCTCCACGGCTACTTCTACCTTTCCACCGGTGAAGCAGACATCGCCTGTAACCTCTACATCCGATCAAGTATCGGCATCACCCGTGATGCTTACCTCTGTCGGACCTGCACAAGAGGGTACATGCCGTACTCCTTCTCGAGTACCGCAATGGCAATCGACGCTGAGGCAGAGGGTGGAGTCTGCTGCCAGGGGTCAAGGTGTGCCACTTCGACAGTACCGGCCTTCTCCTGGAGCAGCAGCGCGGGGCTCTGAGCTCGTACAGTGCGGCCTTGTCCATAGCTCTTGTTCTTGGGTCTTCATCCCGCTCCCCAGGAAGACCGCGTACTCGTTAGAGACGCCACCTCACACTCGGACCGCTGTACAATTAGGCAATGCGCGGATTGAAACGCGCACATTCGCTGAAGTCGTACAGTGCGTTCAAACTAAGAGACGTTCGCCCAGTCCTCAACCGTCTTCCTCGGCAGGACTCCCTTCTGGGGAATTCCCGTTGCTCAAGGTGGTTCAACAGATTGAACCGCTTCCCCTTCGGAAGTGCCGAGCGCAAGCGACTGCTACGTTGCGTACCAGCGGTTTTAAACGTCCGTCTGCAGCAAAGCGGTCCCCCCAACCGTCGACTTCCAAAGTCGCGGAGGCACCAGTAGCCTCACAAACAGCATTGTCAGTCCCGAAAGGCAAGTCGTTGTTACTTCGCCCTTCGGTCGCACCGACTGCCTTGGAAGAGACAGAGATGGACGTTGACCCAATTCCAACCCCAACCGTCCATCCCCCTCCAACCACCACGTCAGTTCCTCAACGCGTACTCTCACCAGTACGTGAAGAGGTCGAACCGACAGAAAGTGCTGCCGTCGATAACAACTCCGTTATCGATTTAATGGCAACACCTTCGCCGGAGAAAGTCCCCGAGTCCCAGCTGTCCACCTCTCGTAGTAAGAGTCCCCCGGCTGTTGACAAACCAGCAAAGCGTACCCGTTTGAATCGCAAGGCAGTTGGCCGCGCCTGGCATGAAGCTCGCCCTTGCGGTCTATCCTACATGGAACTCCAATGGGATGAAAGACGCGGCAAAACCCGATCCCAAACCCCCGCTCCACTACCGGCTTCCATACAGGAGCCCGCCCCATCTGTGGTACAGCCCCCTGTACTACAACTGGTAGTTCCTCCTGTATCTCAGAATCAATCACTGCAACCGTGGGAGCAATTTACCGCCGCCGTGCTCGCAGCACACAACGCCCTGTTGCTCGCCCTAGCGACAACCCCGATGCCTCTCCCCCAAGTTGTAATGCCTCCACCCGGAATTCCCATTCCCCCGCATCTACAACTTGCGGCATTGGCTGATCCCCCAGCCAGGGTTATGTCGCCTTTAATGGCGTCACCAGTAACCTACCCGCCACCTCTCATGAGCATTCCCACGTCTCCTCCCCAGACTCCGCTCATGAGACCCCAAACTCGAGTACACCCTTCTCCACAGCCTCAAGCACCCAGAACACGTCCTTCCCGACCCACACTCCCGGCAAACTTCGGTAAGTCCAAACCGAAGTGACCTGGCGACCCTACTATGTGAACGGCATCTGTGAGCATAGTAGCGAACGCTGCGCCACACTTGACTGGCGTCATAGGTCACCGTAAGTTTCCTCGGAAACTTACTAGGAGGAGAGTGGTGTGGCAATGGGTGGTCGATGACGAACGAGTATGTACTACACAATCTTCGACCACCTAGCGGGCCAGTGGGGTAAAACCCACAAACTACCTTTTTGTGCTCACGACTGTATATTTCGTTTGTACAGCTTAATTATTTACTGGGCTCGGCCCGCACACATACGCACTCGTATAACACGCAACCGACCTGTTCTGGTATTTGTGTGGTGTCGTGTACACATATACACACACCCACAAATTTAATTTTTGTAAAAGACCTGGATCTCTAGGTTATGCTGGGAAAATATTGTATTAGAAAATTCTAAGGTGTTAAATGGTTTTCATGTGTGCATAAGTATATAGGAGGAATTGTGGAGTTACATCAACAGTGATGTAACCCCTTCACATACCACAATGTTTATTCATTGGGATGCACTAAAATAAGAGAACTTCTTATTCACATAATGGAGAATATTCACATGAGTAAATATGTAATTTATAAATATTAACACATATTTAATGTATGAAAGTCCCACTTTAGTCTATGATTTTTTCATTTGCTTCACATTGATCATTGTTACCCATGAAAAGTTACAACATATCTGCTGTCAGTTTGACTTCCCAATTGAACTATAGACATACCAACATATTTATTAATCACATACCTCAAGTTTCGCATGATAATTTTTTCTATATTTTTAATCCTGATCATTCCTTAGTTTTAGACAGTTTTACAGGCATACTTTCAAAGGTTGGGGGTGCAGGTTGTAGAAATCGGATTTATAACTTATATGCTAATCGGGGAAATAAAATGTTGTAGTGGTATTGTGGTAGTATGTGTAAAACAGGGCTCTGACTAAAATTTTTTCTGTCCGGCACCAACTGGACTTGATAGAAACGCCTCTTAATCTGAGTAACTAAAAATGAAATGAACATGTCGTCGCATGTTTTCTTCATTTACAGCTCAGTAAGTGTATCTCTAAGGTATTTATTACTACTTTTTTTAAAATAAAATAATAAAATATACTCTTTTGACCTAAAACGCCACACATAAATGCACCATCCTCAGGCTCTTTAGTTTCAGCCTGTCTGTGAATATCAGTGTAATCATCCAAGATATTTAGTTGTGTCACATGTTGGAATCTCATGTTTCGCTAAAAGAACAACTTTCCTCCTGCAGTATATAATGAAATATTTATCCTCATAATTTTTGGGAAGAGAGTTTTCAATATAACTAATACAAATTGTGAATGTTGAAAAAATTTTCCAATTCATCAAATGGGTTAAATGAAGTTATACATCAAAATACTCTTTATAAGTATTACATAATCTTATTACATCGCTTTGTCATTCAATCCAATAACATATAATCTGTTTATACATGGTTTAGCTATTTCCTCCAGTTTCTACCCAAAACCATGGCTTCTTTCTGCGAAGAACTATTCTCATTAGATAAATACAGATATTTCTGGAAGATCCATCTAAACATAATGGCTTATCGATCCAAAAAAAATACAGTGTGGTACGATAA
Source organism: Ericerus pela (assembly GCA_011428145.1). Lineage (NCBI taxonomy): Eukaryota > Metazoa > Arthropoda > Insecta > Hemiptera > Coccidae > Ericerus > Ericerus pela. Next base: position 9,691 of record WOFM01001306.1, read on the forward strand.
ACAAATAACATTCCTAATTTCAACATACTCTAAATATAATTATGATGAAGAAAAAAGATTGCAAACAATGGTGCCATGTTATGGACAACATAGACCAATTAGAACAAACTGGGAACAGGATGATTATTATGAAGTATTTTTTGTAGCAGCAGCCTCGACATTAGATGTTGTTTATGTGTTCAGAAAGGAAATAAGGAATAGCAAAGAAGTATTTATGATTTATGACAGAATTAAGCTTTCAAAGGACCAACAATACTTTTCCCAAATTCATATTTCCAAACATTTATACGATATTAATTCCATTTTGAACACGGTTCAAACAATAAATTACGTCTCGGAGGAAGTTCAAGAAATATATAACCGTGAAATGATTGAAGATAAAACTATGATTCCGTGAGTATTTCTTATAATTTTTAATTATCCTAAATAAAAATTTATTCCGAATGTATAAAAATGGACAATGTGAATGGCTCCAATTTTCTGAGATTGCTAGCATTCTTCATCATCAATTTTCTCGATAAATGATGATGATGATTCATCAAGAAAAAGAATAATAGTTGGTATGTCTCATCAAATAATATTGTTTCGAAAGTTATTCGTAGAATCAAAATTGACATTATTTTTCAGGCAGTCATATAGAGCAACAAAACTGAAGCTGGAAACTGTGCTAGGGGACCAATATTCATTATTATTCAATTATAACTGAAAACAATCAAACAAGAACTCTTATAATTTTAGGTCAAATCACCTTTTTGGGAATAAGGAATTTAAAAAAATCTGCTTAGCTTAGGAAATCCTTTGACTTTAAAAAAATAATGTTGATGAAAAACTTTTGTGACATTGTTACATTAACTTCACAGCTGGATACGCAAAGTTAGCCTTGGGTGAATGAATTAGACAAAATTACACCAACTCAATAAATGAGAGATCAGACTTATAGGTACATTATATATACTTGGATATAAAACTAAAATTAAATACAAAAATCCTTATACTATAGAATAATTATGACAGATATAACTGGTAGAAGTTCTCTGTCATCTTCAGACAAGTTTTGATCAGATATTTAATGTGGGGACAAAACTTGTATGAGGTAATTGGGGTTCGCATCCCTCTATGAAAGTTGCTACCCAAAGGCTGGCAATTACTTGTCTCTACGTTAAATCAATATACACTTGTACATTTGTATGTTTGTACCTGTACTTATGTACAGGTAAGATACATTGCTCCTGCCATGATCAATTACCCGATAACAATCTCAGTGATGTTACAGACCAGTACCAAACGCGTTGTGGCATTTCTAATCACCTGACAGAGGCAAGAAACGATGCAACTGATGACATAATACCATACACATATGTACATATATGTGTTTGTGTACATGTACTAAATCTGGTATATAAACTCTCAAAACTGGCTACAAAATTGCCAGTTTCGCCAAGGATAGGTATTCAGCATTTATATTTACACTTTTTATATTGAAAACATAATTTCTGATTACATTTTGTTTAATAAATTTTCAAATATTATACTGATATAGATGACTACAAAAAACAGTTCACACTTGATACTGTTCAAAATTATTTAGATATTCTAAGAAATTTGTTAAATATTAGGAATTTTGCAGTCCAGAATATCCAATTCAATGTAAATATGATTCAGTCACTCTATCTTTAGTGGAAATTAATTGATGTATAATGTGAAAATTGTAAATATTTTTTTTAGAACCCAGCTATAAGACTGTCAATATCAAATTCTATTCACATTATATCTACTCACAAAAAATTATTTATTTTATAGAAAAAACACTAGTTTATGTATTTATTATTCAAAAAGATCTTCCTCACTTAGTCACTTACTAAGGAATTTCTTTTAATGACCTTACTCTACACTTTTGTGATTTCCCACTAATCTCTAAAATAGAACTTCCTAATTAATATGTAAACACAAAATATGTGAAGGAAATAGATTGTGAAAAATTTTTGAATAACCTCCCAGAAATGAAACATATATTTATATAAAAGTTACACATTTAATTTTGTGGGGACTCTCCCGTATGAGGTACAGGGGCTCGGACACCTCGACAACAGTCGCCACTCCAAAGGGCAGGCAATTTATTTGTCCGTGTGATGTAAAACACAAATTATGTTCGATCGTAATTACCTACAAATACATGTAGGTAATGTACGAGTACCGAATTGTGACACAATAGGATGATGTCACAATCCGTACACAAACCAGCCAACCATCTCTTATGTCGATAGGGGATGATGTAATCTGGCCACTCTCACCAACATTCGTATTTTCTTACGTAGGTGTGTTTGTATGCGTGTAAATAAGCCGTATATAAATCGCCCGAACTGGCTCTAAAATCGCCAGTGTTCGACTTGGTTTTGGCTTACCCATACTTATGTATGAAGTGGCTGAACACGCTTAAACTCTGTAGAATTTCCTGCTGGTGAGAATATCTCTCATGACAAGGTATCCCACAGTGGTGACCTTTGACAGGATTTTTGGCTACGTCGTGTGGTGTCTTGAGAAGCGGTGCGCTTTTCTAAAATTTGGTGCGGTGCACAGGGGAGAAACTTGCTTGCTCGGTAAATATAAAAATTTTTTGCAGACTAAGACACCTTTGGTAGTCGAAGTAGAGTCTGCTGAAGTGGGAATTTATACCCCTCTCTTTAAAATATACAAACAAAGATGAACCAGAAGTGGACCTGGAGGAAGAAGATTGGTCTCATCCCCCAACCCCTCCAACTTTGACTCGACACTCTGAGAATTTACCCAACTTGGAAAAAGGCCCTGAACACCCAGAACTAGCACGACTGGGAACTGCAATAAATAAAGAAAAACTAGCAGTCAAAATGTTGAGAAGTAATCGAAATTTAAGTCAAAGTTCTGACCCAAAAACACCTGTCCTGCAAACACAGGAGCTAGTGTTTTTGACCAGCAGGGAAGGAAATAGTACTGTGGAATATGCTTTTCATCCGAAAGACATAGCAATTTTCCCACCACCAACAGGAAACGATAACCCACAACCATCGCAGGGAGGTAGTAGTCAGCCACAGCCGACACCCGAAGTCTTGGCGCAAATTATGCAACTTCTGCAGTTACAGCCAGGGCAAAGCCCCAACTTCTACAGACGATGGATAGAGATTCTGGAATTTCTGCCCAATGAGGAAGATTTGTGGTTGACACTCTTGGAAGGCAGGTTCGAGACAGAAAATATATTATTGAACTAGAGGTATCTCCACATCTGAGGAGGCATGCCTCCCCAGATAATCAGCACATTCGGGATATTATGGAATGCCCTTCGACAGAAGATTTCAAATATGCCTGGTTTGTCAAGAAGATTAAGAATGTATTTGGAAAGACTAAGAACCAAATCATTGATGATGTGATGGGTGGTATGAAGATGGAGGACGACAAACCCTATATCTTCATGGCAAAATTGAGACAGAAGGCGGACAATATCGTAGCCCCTTCTATCATAGGCAATCAAATCTGCAAGCAACTTCTCCAAAGTGTTGTGCAGTGCCTAGCAGCCATGGGTTCCACCGTAATAAATACGTCCTCAGACTTGGACTTCCTTGCAAAAGCAACAGACAATGAGCTAGAATATACCAGGTCAAAGCCTTTAGTAAGTGCAGTGTCTGCAGAGACTGGAGAGATCACTCAACTTCGAGCCCAAATAGCTCAGTTGACTGATGAAATAAAAAGGAACAAAAGCAAAGGATCGACAAAACCTAATAATAGATGACGACAACGATCTAAATCAAGAAAAAAAACAACAACAGTAGCAACAGAAAAGGATGACAGTCCTGGTCCAGAGACCGCAGATCCAGTTCCAACAATAGGGGTCAGAGTTCAACTCCCCCAAGAGCATCATCTTTCAAAAACCAGTCTCAAAATTTGGATGATAAGATGTAACGATATTTTCGTATCGTTCATAATACTTAATATTTTCGTATTACTAATTATCATCATCATCATTACTTTCTCTCTATTTTTCTATTATTTCCCATTCATTAATTGTCACGTCATTTCTTCAAGTCATGACTTGTTTGATGACATCACTTCCTACATAAACAGTTAGGTACTGTGTTTACTCATAAACAATGAACTCATCTTTTGTTTATACTATTTCTGCAATCTAGCATATGTACTAATTTCTACTAATTTATTTGTGAACACCCACTTTATGTCATATTCTTACGAGACCATTGGTCATAGTTACTGTACATATATTTCTTTAACCAATAAGATCAAAACCCTTCTCCAAAACTCTGTAAATTTGCCTGAACCTTCCTCTGTTCACTTACTATATAATCTCATGTTTTGTACTATTTCAGACATTCTCCAACATTCTAATTTATTCTGATTAACTCTCTTTTTTGTTGTTACAATCTTACCTGTTCTTTTAATTCTTGATGTTTATTACTGTTAATGTCTTATAAAGTTTATGTCTAATACACCTTTTTAACTAACTTGTGTATTTGATGGTTCTCTTACGATATATAACCGTCACATAAGAGTTGTTTCTTTCATAACAGGTTTGGCGCAGAAGCCACCAAACATAACAACAGATGCAAATGGTGGGGAAAATCCTATACCAAAGATTGGTCAAACTAGAATGAGGGGCCATCTCTGTGGCCAAAGACCCCTCGGAAACACACTCATGCTGAATGTTCATTAAGGATAGGACTAACAGGAGATGGTACCTAATAGACTCGGGTGCAGACTTGAGTATATTGCCAGTAAGTAGAAATCAAAAGGTACTTTCTCTGAAATACTATCTCCATACTGTGAATGGTCAAAACCTTCCAGCTTATGGACTAGAGACCAGCAAAGTCAACATCAGATTTAGGAAAAACATAACGTAGCCCTTCATGGTTGTTGATGTTCCAAACCCGATCCTGGGTTCAGATTTCCTTGCACATTTTGTCCTGATCATTGACCTCAAAAATGGCAAACTGATCGATATTGAATCTAAACATTGTGTGGATGGCAAAATGTATGCTTACAGACTGGACACAAACATATCCAGCTGTACAAAAGTCGACAGACAACTCTTACGGATCCTGTCTGACTATCCTGGGGTCACTCAACCATCAATTTGTAGGCATCCTACCTATAAACATGATACTGTTTATTTTATAGAGACTAAAGGACCGCCTTGCCATGATAGAGCACAAAGGATACTGCTTGACAAACTCAGAGTGGCACTAGAATTCTTCATCAAGAAGGGTATATGTCACCCCTTGAAAAGCTCATGGAGCTCCCCTATCCACATGACCAAAAAAGCAAGTGGAGAATACCAAATTGTTGGAGACTACAGAGCCTTAAATGCCAAAACAGTTCCTGATCGCTAGCCAGTCCCCAATATAATGGACTTAAACGCAAATATGAAGGGTGTTACGATGTTCACAAAAATTGACATCAACTGGGCATTCCACCAAATTCCTATGGCTGACCAGGATGTACCAAAGACAGCGGTTATAACCCCCTTTGGCCTATTCGAATAACTTCGAATGCCATTTGGACTTCGCAACTCGGCACAAACTTTCTAGAGATTTATCAATGGACTGTTTAGGGAATTGCCATTTGTATATGCATACTTGGACAACATTTGCATATGTTCTGAAGGCGGTGAGAAACAGCACAATGAGAATGTAAGAGCCGTCATATAATGTGTACACGCTGCCGGGCTTATTATCAACGTAGGTAAAAGCTTATATGCACAGACCAAAATTGACTCTCTCAGCTACAAAGTCTCGACCGAAGGCATTCCCCCCCTGAAGACCAAGGTAGAACCAATATTGAATTTCCCAAAAACCTCAAATATCGTTGAACTTAGGAGTTTCTTGCGGATGGTGAATTTCTACAGACGTTGTATGAAGAATGCAGTAGCCGAACAAAGTAAACAGTTAGCACTAATTAAAACCAGTAAAAAGAAAGATAAGACCACTCGATTGGAATAAAGAAACCGAACAGGCCTTTGAGAAAATCAAAGATACACTAGCAAATGCAACTCTATTGGCTCACCCAGACGAAAGTATGCTGTTATTTGTAAGTACTGATGCCTCAGATTTTTCTATTGGTGCAACCCTGTACAAACTTGATAAAGACAACAAGAAGTTACTGCTATCTTTCTTCTCGAGGAAGCTCTCAAAAACAGAAAAGAACTATAGCACATATGATAGGGAATTGCTCGGATTTTTTACTGAGTTGAAGCATTTCAGGCACCAATTAGAAAGAAGATGTTTTTCTGTGTATACTGACCATAAACCCCTAACATATGCCTCCACACAAAAAGCAGAACCGGAATCGCCGGGAAGAGCAAGACCATTAGACTATATTGGTCAATTGACTACAGACATTCAGTATATAAGTGGAGAACTTGACACTCCAGCTGATGGTCTAAGTATGATCGAAGCTATCTCGGTTCCTGTCCAATTACCTTATGCTGTAATAGCTAAAGCACAGCTTAAGGATGCAGAATTTCAAGAGTTGTTATTGAAAGATGATACTACTGTCAAATTGAGACAGCAAAAAATTCACAGTACTGATATTTTATTAACATGTTACATCAGTACAGGTAAGAATATGCCATTTCTACCAGTAAAATATCGCAGGTTGGCTTTAAACAGTGTATATAAACTGTCACATGCTGGAATAAAATGTAGTTCTAAATTAAATTTGGCAAGGATTGTACGGCCACGAATAAAGTCTGACTGCAACAAATGGGCTCGCAGTTGCCTGAACTGTCAAGAATCCAAAGTAGGAAGACACACTCTCTTGCCCCTCAAATCCTTCCAACAAACTGATTTGTTTAAAACAGTACACATGGACTTTGTAGGCCCATTCACCATCACAAGGATGCAGATACCTTTTAACGATAATAAACAGGGCAACACGATGGCCAGAAGCAATTCCTCTACACCAGATGACAGCTCCTATTGTAGCTGCCAGGTTATATGATACCTGGATTGAGAGATATGGAGTACACGAAACCATGATTACGGGCCAAGGTCACCAATTTGAGAGCTTTCTCTTCCAAGAGCTATATAATAAGCTTGGTGTTCAACATAGTCATACCACAGCTCACCATCCTCAATCCAATGGAAACATTGAGATATGGCATAGAGCCCTCAAAGCCTCTATCATGTGACATGATACAAAGAGATTGGTAGAAGTACTTCCTACCTTCCACTTAGGGTTTCGATCTGCCCTACAAACGGATACAGGTCATTTTGTAGCGCAATTAGTGTTTGGCACAGAACTATGCCTCCCAGAGAACTTCTTCACAGAATCGAAGGAAGTCAGCCCCGAAATCATGGTGCAAAATATACGAAATGACGCCAATAATTTTTTGAAACAAGCAGCTCGTCATGGCCATCCAAAGATTTACGTCTTTAAACACTTGGCCAATACATCACATGTATTTGTTAGAGATGAGAAAATAAAATCTGCGCTGGAGAAACCATACGCCAATCTTTACAAAGTAGTATCACAAGACGAGAAAAACTCTATGATACTCATTGCAGGCGAACCTCGAACAATTTCAATCGACAGATTGAAGCCTGCATACATGGTAAGTGACGATAAGAGAATAAAGAGGTTGCAAACGAATAACGCAGAAAATATCCAGACAGATTCACAAACAAACACAGAAGAATCTGTTGAAAAATGTGAAATAATAAACTCATAACAGTTAGAAACACAAAAAGCAAAAAAGTCTGTGAAATTTTTGGACGATGTTTCCACAAAAACATTCTATCCGGAGGCCCCATATTCCTACAAAGAGGAGGCAGGCCCCTAGGCAGTAGAAAAAGCAAAAATTGCCATCTTTATAGAAAGTCTGAGAGGCTAATGCGAAGCAAATAAAGATTTACTCCCGAAAAAGTAATATCCGGTACTAAGAATATATCCGCTAAAAAATAAGCTACGAAAATTGAAATTCCAAGAGACAAAAGAAATTCCAGAGATAAGCAAACGTAGGAATGCCAACAAAAAGAAAAAGACAGGAATAAACAAATCCACATGTGATACGGAAATAAACATCGCAACATGCGTTTATTGTCAAACCCAAAGATAATCTCAACGTTGTGACGTCACAAGTGGAGATTCCTTTGTAATAAAAATTCAAAAAATATACTCGCAGTTTATTTCAGGCATAATTTTGCTTAAATCAATCAGAACTTAACCGGGAATCTTGCATACGGCTGAGAATTTTAAGCGCTATCCCCTCTATGACTTGATAAGTAGATACAAAAAAACTAAAATTGAACTGCAATGGTAAATCAAAAACTACAGTAAATTCTCCCATTTTAAAACTGTCTTTGAACTTAGAGGTGTTTTCCTAAATATTAGTTTCTATCTTTTCTCTGTTATCCAAAATGTCGCAGACAAAACAAAACTTCTTCGACACATCCAATTCGAATAATATGCAAAAGGTTGAGGAGAACCCAAATGCTCGCCAACTTCTTGCATAGAAAGCTGAATTAGATTGCATAAAAGAAGAATTGATCATGGACACAACACCCCCTAACCACTAATAACTATAGATGATAATGAGGAAGCAGTAGACTCGATAGGTCCCCCAGACATGCGACTTATCATTTTTGCAGCGCAAAAACTGGGAAAGAGTAGCTGTGGGGATTATAGATCTAGTACACACGCCATTCTTTATCAGGAGTATTGTATTCAACAGTATATAAAATACACTGTTTGTTCGTATGCTCTTACTTGCACACACGGGCAAGTAAGATGCAATGTTTGGCCAATGACAAAACGATAGATAAAGATCTCGGTAATGTCTCAGACCGGTACACGAACGCATTATGTCATTTCTTATCAGTTGCTTCAGCAATGAATAAGAAATGACGTGATTTCTACAACACACCTACATATGTATATGTACATAAGTGTGTCTGTGTGCGTTTTCCAAAACCAGTATATAAACTCTCCGAACCAGCTCTAAAATCGCCAGTTTTCGCCTTGGTTTTGGCTTACCCATACTCATTTATGAAGTGACTGAACACGCTTAAATTTACCTTCTGGTAAGAATATCTCTCAGGACAAGGTATTCCACATGAATGTTTCAGAACGATGAAGATGCTTTAATTAAATGAATAAAAGCTCTAAAATTTAATGATTCTGTATTTAGTATAAATGTCCCAAAATTTTTCAATTTATATAAACTATTATGCAACAATAGTAGAAAAGAAAATCTGTGACTTTTTCCTTCAACAACATTCCAGTGACATAAGAAAAATTTCAGAATCCAAAAATCTTCAGACACAAATTGAAATAACAAAAATGTTCACTGACTGGATAGAGTATAAAGAGAAAGCCCTTGACTTGACCAATATACGAAAAATTTAAGAAATGTTAAATAAGGCAACAGAAATGATCGCAAAACTCATTAAATAAATTGAGGAAATGATGAAAGGCAAAGTCTCTGATAAAAAATAACAAGCTAATTCGAGTACATCACCAATTTCCCCATTGATCCTGTCATGATAGCCCTGTTGAATTGGGATGGAAACTTCCTGCTCTGTAAAATGAAACCAGAACAGAAATCAAAATTCAGAAAATGAAGGTCAAGAAAATAGACTTTGCTACAAACATAGTACTAATTCTGGTAATAAGGAAAATACTAATCAGTGAAGAAAACAGTCTAGAGATTGCAACATGGGAAGGCCTCGGAATAATCAAAATAATTCCAAGCCCCCTTCAGATAACTACTATGAAAAAAGTAACAAAAAAAATCCACCATATGATATGAGTGGAGTGCAATGTTATAATTGTGGTAAATTTGGTCACATATCAAGAGAATGTCATTCACAAGGTTGTAATCAGAACCAGTTTTAAAGATGTGACAATAGACAACCTCAACATAATAACTACACACTGAATTATAGACCTCCTACTAATCAATATGGACCTCCACCACAAAGTAACTGTGCACAAGCTCCAGCATATTATAGCACTTATTTTTGACAATGACTTTCAGGGTTTTAGTTGCAACCTCCTTCATCCACATTGAGCTGTCTTGTGTTAGATCCACATGTACAGCACAATTGGAAAATGCAAAGTTTGACATGCATCAATGCACTCAGTATGGGAAAGATGTAAATTAATCATCCGCTGCAGCATTCTGAGCCATGAAGTGTATGAAACACAGAGTAAAATTAACAATGGATCAGAAGTGATGCTTGTTTAATATGTCCTTGTTAAGGCGAATGGGATTAGACCTGATAGAGCATGTATGTTAGCTGCAAATGATAGTGCAATAAATGTTATAGGAATCATAGACACCACCATTAAAATGGGTGATTTCCTCCTCGATGTGGAAGCATATGTTACATCTAAGGTAACTAAACCCTTATTTCTCAAATATCACTTTTTGCAGAGGCACAGTGCCGCCATATTATTTAGTAAGAATTTATTTCAGATAGTGCCATAATGGAAGTGCAAAACATTTAATATAATTAAATATAAAGAAGAAAATTGTGAAGGTTTTATAAGAGCAGAAGAAGACTTCTGTATTGTGGCACACAGCAAACATTCGGTATACCTGTATCCAGATTTGGGAGAAGCAGATCCAGATGAATGGTTAATAAAAAGTTTTTGTTAAGAAGGCCAATACAATGTCGATAATTTAGGAAGGACAGCCTTAAGATTCTGCAATCTGCACTTTGGCACCCACATTGCACAAAGGACAGTTTTAAGATGTTATAGGCTTGATAGCCAACTATGCAGTACAGTATGACTAATTCCATCGAATGTGGTCAACCCAGTATCCAACATGTTATGTCAGGGGATACTGAGGGTAACCAAGGCGAGCAGGTAGAAATGCTAAAACTTGTCCTTATAACACGACCTGATGACAGAATTCTCCAAGACAATGAAAGAACCCAAGTGAAGATAAATAAGAAACTGATGACAGAGCAGAAGAAGGCAATAGTAAGTGTTCTAAAGAAATATATTCCCATATTCACAGAAAAACCTGCCAAGGTAAAGCCTACAAAATTATAACCACCTCTCGTTTACTTAAAAACAAACAAGCCCATTCAACATAAAGTCTACAAGATGGGAACTTAAAAAAAAAGGAAATCCATAAGAAAATTAGTTTCACAAATGTGGTATTGTTAAGAGAGGAAGCTAAAGATATGCAAGCTCTTTGTTAAGAAGAAACAAAATGGAGTTTATTAATTATTAATTGATTATTGAGGAGTAAATAAGATAGTAAAACAAGATACAAGCAGAGTACCATGTCTCCCTGAATTTTGGAATACACTATGTGATAAAAATTACTTTGAATTAATTGATCTTAATTGAGGTTACTATCAAATTCAACTGGATGAAGAATTGAAAGCTGCAACTGAATTAAATTTTGGAGGAGTAAACTATGTATTTAACTCCATTCTGATGGTTGTTAGTGCTACTCCAAGTATTTTCCAAAGGACAATGACTAATTTATTCAATTATATTTTGGATGATAAAATTCTGCTATATTCAGATGACATTTGCTCTTTGCGTAACATCTGAAGGAATTTTAGAAAATTGTGACCTAACCTGGAAGGAAAATGTAAAAGCAAATGATTGGATAGCATGGAATGCTGATGCACAGAAATTATGCAATCGGATTATTGAGTTGATCACATCAGAATCAATTCTTTCAAACTACAATCCTGATAGAGAAACCTAAGTAAAAGTAGACACATAAAAAACAGTCATAAGAGCATTAATACTTCAAGTTGATAGAAAAACAGGTCAACCACATCCTATAAGACACTTTTCCAGAAAGATCCCAATAAATCAACAGACCTTATGCTTGTTTGATTTAGAGTAGTTGGCAATTATAGAAACCTGTAAGTATTTTTGAAAAATTTTGGTTAACAAGGAATTCAATGTCTTTGCAGATTACAAAACCTTTAATATACCAAAGTTGAATAAAGAAGCCAAATGCCAGATTAAACCAACTAATTTCAAAGCTAAGCCAGTTTACGTTTAAAATTAGAAACATAAAAGGGGAAAATAACAAAATCACAGATAATTTATCCCAACGCAATGAAGAGGAAGAAGATATTTTTGCCAAATTTTGATTCCAGAAGGAACAACTGAACCACCATTTGAAGAAATGATAAGGAAATAACTGAAAACAATTACTCAAGGTATTAAAAGATGAAAAAAGAATCAGGTTTAGAGAGAAAGAATTCCAAAGATGTACAAAATTCCTTGTTTTCAGAAAAATTGAAAAAATATGGAATTTTGAGGTGTCTATAAATTTTCAACTTTCCAAAATTTCAGAAGATTCTGAAGCTGAAAGTATTGAACCTCCTGATGTCATAACAAATCCTGAAATTATTGATTTATGAGATTTACAATGTGAAGTTGAAAATTGGGGAATCATAATCAAAATATTAGAAGGTGACAATGAAAAAGGATACTGTAAAAGTTTGAAAAACAGAAAATCATGAAAACTAAGACCATTTTTACTAGATGAAAATGGAATCTTATGGCGAAGAGATGATCATTCTGATTACTATTTTGCAGTACCTGTAATTCTTAACTCCTTTATACCTCAAATATTACATACATGTCATAAGAATCAAAATTGGGTAAGACATTTTTGACTTACAAAAAACTGTTGTCAAAAATTGTACTTGGTACTTTTTTACATAAATGCTTAAAATAGTCCCAAAGCACGTACATTCATGTCGTTGGTGTTAGATAGTTAATAAAAATATGAATGAGAAATATGGATTTTTAAAGCTGATGAATCCTGAAGAATGTAAGCCACTTACTCACATTCAAATTGACTTTATTGGAACATTTAATACCAAGCACAAAAAGAAATATATAATTGTGGGCATAAATAAAGTGACAAAATATTGTTTGACAAGAGCAGTAAAAAAGCATAATGCATATACTGTGATAAAAATTTTGAAAGAAACCATATGTCATTGTGGTATACCATGTAAAGTAACATGTGATAATGGAACATATTTTGCAAACAAATATGTTTGAAAATTTTACATCAACCATGGTATTAAAATTTTCTACTCAACACCCCACTCACCACAGACACATTGACAAGTAGAGAAAATGATGACATTATCAAGAAAATGTCTAAATATGAAAGTTTCAAAAGCAAAGAATGGCAAGACTAAGTGCATAATGACACCGATCAAAAGTCTAAATAATCGTGAGCCATTTTATCTAATGTGTGGTTATAAGAGGGAACCACCATCGAATTTAAAACTTCATGTGCCACTTATTGCCAAAATGAGAGAAGAACAGATTAATGAAGCGAATAAAATAAGAGCATTGATACCAATTTTAGACAAATGTAATGTGAAAAATATTCAGAAAATATAATTAAGTTTGAAAAGAAATTATGATGAAAGGAATGACCTAGTTTTGCTAAAATTACCTGTAAGTTATAGGAAAGGGAAAAAAATTTAGGATGCTATCAAATAGTTTGAAAAGTTTCAAATTTGAACAACATAATTTACATAATTTCATAAGATTGTAACATGATACCATGCATGTAAGGAGACTTTCAATTTACACAGCTTGTTCTGATGCTACCCTTTCTTTAGAAATAGAGGAAATAATAAAACAGCGAAGATAGCAAATGACAGCCTAATCCTAAGGAAAAAAAGGTAGGCTTAAGAAGTAGAAAAATATCTGAAGAAATATAATTTCAGTGACGAGATTAAAGTAATTAGTATATGAACAAGAGGTAGGTAGACCACATGAAGCCTTGTAAAAAGAGAAAGACTGACAAAAAGTAACTTTACTACTGAAGATTTACAAGGAGGGAGAGATTCATCAGATTGGAGAAAATGTTTTTAACTCCACAGTCCTGAAAGAAGGGAAATAACTTTATGGAAAGGAAGACTCATCAGACATAAATAATTTGAATAGGAATGTAAAGAATTTGGGTATGATTACAGGTGAGAAGAGGGAAAACATATAATGCAACCTATGTCTCTTATCGATCCCACAAGTAACCAAAACCTTAAAGCTGTTGAATGTAAATATTACTTGTGAAAGAAAGGGTGAAGAATTAACTTTGGAAGAGTATTTAAATAGATTTTCAGAATCACTTTCTCTAATTGTATATTATTATACAAATTGAAAATTGAACTGGTTTTTAAAATTCTAAAATACAACAACCATAAATAAAATATTTTAAAATACATGCAGGTAACTCCAAATCAATGAATCAGAAACAAATTGAGTGAATTAAAAGTGGGAGAGAAAGTCTTTTTTTTTCTCACTGATCTATACCATTGATACAATATTTTCAGCTGTTTACAGAGATTCAGGCCCATATTCACAAATGTCACTTTAACCTCGCTTCACTTAAACTTAAATTAAAAATGACTGTGGGGAATCACTGGCATGAGGGATAGGGGCTCAAACTGCTAGATGACAGTCGCCGCCCCAAAGGGCAGGCAAAATATTCGTCTTCGTGATGCTAAACACAAATTACGTTTGATCGTAATTACCTGTAAGTACATGCAGGTCATATACGAGTACCAAATTGTGACATAATAGAATGATGTCACGATCCATACACAAACTGGCCAACCATCGGTTATCACAATGGGGCATGATGTAACCAGGCCGTCCTCACTAACGTACGTATTCTTTATGTACGTGTGTTTGTGTGCATGTAAATAAGCCAGTATATAAACCGTCTGAACCGGCTCTAAAATCGCCAGTATTCGCCTTGGTTTTGGCTTACCCATATTTATGTATAAAGTGGCTGAACACGCTTAAATTCTGTTGAATTTTCCTTCTGGTGAGAATACTTTCTCACGACAAGATATTCGACAATGACTTTTGGCACAATTTTGTATTTATGGAAGTGGTAACATTTTATTTAAAATATTGGAACTCTCATAAGAAATACAATGCTTCCATATTTTTATGTATGAAATTGTGCAAAAAACTTTCTTTAAGTGAAATTCAAGTGAAGGGAGGTTAATGTGACATTTGTGAATATGGGCCATAATAGTTGGGAAAATGATGGTATGAGAGAAACAGGTTGTTAGTACTGAAAAATAATTGAGATGGAGGTATATGGTCATTGGTGAACATAGTGTGATATCTAAGTAAGGGTGGCTTCATTCATAATGATTTCAATCATACCAGTACCAAAATATTTTTATGGAGGCCAAAAATCAGACCAAAATATTTTAAAACATAGAATATATTTATTTTTTAAGTGTCCAGATAAGGCAAAATCTGAGACTGTGGTGTCTTCCGCATTCTTCCTTACCACCTCTGACCATTCTAACCAAAAAATTGTATTTATACTGCTACATAAACTAATATTATTTCACATTTCTCTCCAATACATACTCACCCTATTTAACATCTCGACCCATTATGAAAATATTAACCGATCATAGTTAGAAGTAAATTCACCATCAAAACCAAATATTAATAGCCCTAAAATTATTATTACAACTATTATCTAATTTACAGCCTAATTTGTAAAATTATTTACCACAACCAATAAATATTATTTCTTGTGTTATCTGACGACTAAAATATACGAATTTGTAGATGTTGTTGATTACACCTTCCCATATGATTCTAGTTTTCTAATAAATCTATTTTCTTCAGCCAATTCACCAACCGATTTACCAGAAACATCATTATTTTATTTCCAAATCCTGAACTGGAATAATAAACTAAGAACAGATACTTTGTCCTTACTTAGTATAAACTAAGAAAGGATACATAGTACTTTATTTTTTAATTTTATCGTCGACATAATTAAACAGTCCTATCCTTACTTGTCCTTACATCGGAACAATCGTTTTTTTAAATTTTCGAAATCTGATTATAAGAACATATACCTCGTACTTACATATTATAAACTAAGAACAGATAGGAATTCCGAAATTTTTCCAGATTGCCACAACAAAAGTCAATGAATTTTACAATTTGGTTTTTGCAAAATATTTGAACTTTTGATTTAAAATATCAAACTCGCCTAGGCACCAAAAATATTTCAGTCTGAGAAATTGTATTTTCAAAAATTCTCACCAAAAATAATTATTCTTTGATGATTATTGGGAGGACTCACTTTATAAAAATTAATTTTAATTGACCATTACAAAATTTTAATATGTTAATGGATTTAAATATTTAGCAAATGCAAAGCATTTATACTAAAATTTAGAAATAGAAGCGACTGAAACAGAAGCAGTTCTTCTCTCAAGGCCAATGATAATTATTAATGAAATTTAAGTATTGTCTTACCATGTATTTAGGTCAAAACTATCCATAAAATATTGCAATGCCTTATTTATTCATCTAGAATATCCCTTATCAAATGGTCGAATCGAGAGCAGTTTTATAAAATAAATGTGATAGTTAGATATTAATAAATTCGGAGGGGAAAAACAATAGAAAAATAAAAAGAAAAATTTCTCGTCCCAAAATATCGACTAAAATCACGAATTCGGAAGAAAATAATTTTGGAAGAACGAATTCAGTGAATGAAATCAGGAATGATGTACAGAAGAGAGGAAAGAAACCAAAAAATATATATATATACACTGGTGTTAGAATGGGAACTGTTCGTGTTATGTATATTAGGATATTATTCTTTAATTATTGAAATGGTGTAGGTGGATGTTTGCTACATGTAAATACACCTCAATTTTTTTAAATATAATGAAATAATATACATGAGGGAAATGATTCAACTATTGTTTCCAGTGTTTTGAGGCCCCAGCCCTACTTACTGATTCTACCAAAATTAAATTAAAACTGTAATGTTATTTTATAAATTTTAACTGATGTTTTTTTATAAATATAGGTAACCTTATCTAGTATCTACTTCAGTTTAGTAATAATTGTTTATTTATTCAAGATATAAAACAGCCCCAATGAAACCAATAATGGAGGATCTATATAACCACAATGTTTACTTTTTATTTCAGTGATGCATGTTTCAGTCATGAATTGACTATTTGCAACCCCAAATGTCTTATTTTATATAGAGGGAATTTCTGTTTTGAGTGGAATCTAATTTGAACAATTCTCTTTTGTATTGGTGACAGGACAGTAGATCTATAAAACTTTTCATACGTCAAATTACACCATGTAAATATACTGTTTTTCGTTGCTAGGGGCAGTGATTTTTAAAGATTATAAAAAATGTAATTCACAGAATATTTTCTTCTGGTGTCTTGTTGGAATCAAATAGAGAAAAAAATCAGTTCTTTATAGAATTTCTATCAGCTTTTCTTCTACACAGCTTCATTAACAGACTTTTTTTTGCTTTTAATGACTTCACACGTAACATTTTGTATTGAGATCGCCTCAAGATGGGTAGATGTTTCTTCATCTGCCACCACCAAATAATATAGTTGGTTACTCTTTTAATATATTTGGGTGTTCATATTGCATAATCCTTGCTCTGTTAAAACTTTCAAAAAAAGTTACTTTTTGTAAATTTCTATTTTATTTTCTGAAAACAAAATATAAATATTTTCTCACAAATATTTCAATCAGTTTGCTTGGTTCATTAATAACTTATAATGTGTAGTTTGTTCTGATACCCCTTCTGAAAAAATGTTAATTTTGGTTTTATCTAGATAACTAAAGTATAATATTGTGTCATGCTATTAGCATAAAATAGTTCGATATTTCAACTCACAGTTCAGTTTGTTTATTAAAACGTCAGTCTCGTTTCTATTTATCCATAAAGCTTATATAAAATCGGTATAAATTACCCAATATCATTATTTTCATTAATTTGGTGGCATTTTGGCTTGCAGCAACTTGTTCTATGATTTTGATAGAAAGTCACTGGTCACTGTATGTTTGTCAATTTTTTTGGAAAAAATATTCATGGAAGAAGATTTTATAATTGATGAAGAAAGAATAATAAGAAATCGTTTGACTTTAAAACCAAGTCGCATACTCATACATGAAAACCATACAATATATGGAAACCACAAGCAATACATGTATCCGTGTAGAGAAAAACGCAGTGCTCAAACAATGTCTACTAATGAAAAGTATTATATATCGAATGGACGTCGACTAAATTCCATATTCGTGTATAACGTTTCTCCTCAAATAAATCTTAGAGCTATCCCAGTATATCTTATTGAGAACTTTGACTTCACTAATTTGGTACCATCCGATTCAAGTGAACATGAAATATTTGATCCTCCGAATACAGATTTAAGTTTGAAATAAATTCGAGTTTTGAGAAAAACTCTATTATGTATTTGCTTCCAACTTCATTACTTTATAATTACAGAATATAGACATATAGAAAGAGTTGATTTGATTGTCATAACAATATCACATATTTCATTACTTTTGTTTTTTGTAATTTATAATAATAAGAGTCAGAATTAATGACATTTGTTGTTATTATTAAATATACCCTTACTACCCAGACCTAAAAAAAAATGTTCCATCAAATCCTTGATTGACTTTATTTTCTGAGTTAACTATGAATAGAATATAATTTATGAGGTTAATATTATTGTATTTCATTAATTTCAATAAATTCCTAATGAGGGTTGCAAGTAATGGTTGACAAAATATGTATAAAGAGTATTCACAATATAGGTAGTTACTTAGGAATGAAGATGAGGTGGAATGAAATTAAATCTTTGAAGATTTCTCCATCAATCAACATTTTCGGAAAAAATTGTACGATTCAAATAAGAAATGAAAATATTCTATTATTCTGCGTTGAAAATGCAACAATTATGTTTCTACATACCTATCTGGTTTTACAGAGTTTAATTCTACCACCAGAAAATAATATTAGTTAACACTATATTACTCCAGAATTACCAGACTGATTAGTTTGGATTTTCCAAATGTGAGTGATAGCAAAATATAATAATGAAGTACCTACATAATCACTACAATAAACAAAGGAGCCATTCATTCGTTTGTTAAAAAAATATTCCCGTATAATAAGACAATAATATTGTTATTGTCCCTGTAAATATTTTACAGTTACTTTGTTCTCATATTCCTAAAAAATGTTCTAACGGGATATCTGGTGACCTCATTTCACTGGTCCCTTAAATATACTCCAACAATAAATTCTTTCTAATTAATTAATCCCTCCTTCATACACACACTAAGACACAATGAAAACATATCGCTGAAAGGGTATATAAACTCACATTTTCAATAGAAAAATTGTACTTTGTTTTAATTTCTCATAAAATACTATTTTCTAATAGAGTTCTAACATTTTACCATTGAGACTGAATTTTACTGTTCTCTAAATATTTACTTGTACTGTAGTATGTATAAAATATTATTTCATTATATTGTGATTTACCAATTGTGTTTAATTATTTTATTTAATGACTGAATCTAGAAGTTAAAGTCTACCATCAGAGTTGTGGATAATAAATTATTTAATTATTTAAATACTTCAGAAATATTGATATTCATTTCTGGAACTGATATTTTGTGTATGTCTTATGAGGTATTAAATATTTCTTTTATACCGTTACCCATAATAATATTGGGAAAACTCCCCCCATGAAAACTGTTATTTTGTTATGAGAAATGAATAAAGAATGGAAAAATAACTGTAAAGGAGAAAATAAAGGAAATATTTCACTAAGTAAAAATAAAAACAACGATACTTATTTTAATATTTGAAAGTAAAGAGAAAAGTTGAACAAAACACTAGAAAACGACTAATTCAGAAATAAGAATGAAATCAATTGATCGGAAGTATTCATTTTGATATGGAAAAAAGTTCACATTTTCAGAAATAAAAAAATTAAAAACTGAGTTTTCCAAGATAAGAAACACAAGAAAGATAAAAACAAAATGAAAACTCAGATTGGTGAATAGATCAACAAAACTATGTTCATACTTGACGCAGAGAAATAAAATGATTCAACTTGACTGTGGCAGCAATCTTCTATAGAAGTTGTAAAACTTGTCATTTCAGTAGTTTTTGTCTGTCAAACCCTTAAGAAAACAGGGCCAATCATACACTTCATCAAAACTTGGTAACACATGAGTCAGTGGGGGATTGTATACAAAAAGGTATGATTTTGGATGTGTAACTTACCAGAATTATAACATAATGTTTATAGGTTGAGTGGTGTTGCAAAAGTCACTACCCAAGATTATAGGATAATGAAGAGCCTTACAAAAACAACTTTCTATTTCAATTTGATGATCTGATTCCACATACAGAATAATAGAGACTGTTTCATTAAAATAATAGGCTTTTCCCCATATAATCCACAGAATCTCCATAGATTCCAGATAGTCCTAAACGAGTTATCGAGTCTGGAGTTAACAAATTAAGGCCACATAGTGAGTACTAAATATGGTTATCAATATGTGCCATACCTATGAAGTTGAAGGAAGTTAATTGAACATTTGATGAACGAACTTATCATTTTGATGAATCAATGTTATCAGTAATTAGAATGAATAAACGAATCATTAATTAAAACTCAGTAAAAGATCAACACATTACACAAGGCCTTGATTTATTGTTAAAGTGTAACAACCACATCAATATAAAAACAAGAGCAGCAATATTTAAAAAGAGAAAATCTCAACTTGGTTTTAAAAGTTATCACAGTCAATTTACAAGTCACAGACTGGGCAAACGAGAGTTATGAACAAACATATTGTGATTTAGAGATCACTAGAAGAGTTATATGATTTGTTATTCTTCACACCCCCTCTTAAATCATGAAGATTTGAATACTCACAAAATTCCCAGATCTACAATAATAGAATGAGATCAAATAAAAATGGTACAATAAAATAAATATACCTGTAAGGAGTAAAAAATCATTCACAAAAAAATAGAGATATTGAACTTAAAACAACATATAACAGTTTTTCACAAAATCAATCAGTAATTATATAATATTTAAACGTTCGACAAAATGTCTAAAAGTTTGAGTCACAAGACCCTTTATAAATAAATCAGCCAACTGATCACTAGTGTTGACATATTCAAATTTAAAACATTTATGGTTATAAACATCACAAATGAAACGATATTTCGTATCTATATGCTTGTTTCGTTTAGTGTTCCACTTGGCGTTACAAACAATCGACAAAGAACTTTGATTGTCTTCAAATACAACACAAGAATAAGTACATTTTACATTAAAATCAAATAATAATTGTCAGAGCCAAAGGCCCTATGTTGTGGCTTCACAAAGTGCTATAAGTTCACTCTTGACAGTGCAACTAATGGGTGTTTACAACTAGACAAGATACTATGTTGTTAAATACCTGAAAACATTTACTAGATATTGATTTTCTAGTTTCAGTATAATTTGCCCAATCGGCATCAGAATAGATTTCTAAGGCATTACGAACTATATCAAAAATATATTAATTCAATATTAATGGTAGTATAAAGATATTTCAAGACTCTAATTAGGTATTTGAAGTGTTTATCAGTTGCTTCACCCTGGTGTTGACTAAAATAACTTATCGGAAAACATATGTCTGGGCAAGAGCCTAATATTATATACATCAGGTAACAGAGGAGTTTCTGGTGTTGTTTATTTATTTTATTATTATTGCCATTCAAGTTTCTATTTAACTGCAAACGAAGTTCAATTGGTGAATTCACAGGTTTGCTATTTGTTATGTTAAATCGTTTGGCTACCGATTCAATCAAAATTTTCTGATCTATCCTTAATTTTCCCTCATCTTTATCATATGAAATATTTAGGCCAAGATATTGTTTGATCTCACCAAGGTCTTTATACTTGAATTTTTTGCAGATAAGCTGCTTATAACTATTAATTGCATTTAAATTATTCGAACGGACGAGAATGTCATCTACATAAATTAAGAGATACATGATCGCATTATCTTTTCGACTAATATATAAACAATTATCTGCCTTCCCAGAAATAAAGCCCAAAGAACTGATGAAACTACGGAAAGCTGTATTCCAAACTTTTGACACTTGTTTCAGGCCATAAAGTGATTGATTTAATTTCAACACATTTCAATCATGATTTACATTAGTCTCAACCCCATCGGGTATCTCAAGATAAATATTTTTCTCAAGTAACCCATTGAGAGAAGTACTAAAAGTATCTAACTGATGTATATAATAATTAAGGCGATTACTCAGAGACAACAGAGTTCTAACAGACGACAATTTTGCCACAGGTGAATACACCTCATCAAAATTAAACCCTGTCTGTTGCTGGAAACCTCCAGCAACTTATTCAAGTTATCATACATTTTAGTAAATACCCAGTGGCATGTAATTGTAGGAGCACTCTTGGGATGTTTAACCACTCTCCAAGTCAAATTTGATGACAATGCATTAAACTCAAATTTGATGGCTTTCTTCCAGTGCTCAGCTTCAGGTGATTTAATCGCAGCATCGTAAGTTTGTAGGTATCCACTTACTTCATTAGCTGCTAAATAACACAGGTTTTTACAATTATTGAATTCGAAGAAACAAGAATTTACATTACCGTCAACCTGAATATTCTGAACATTAGACTCATCAACTTCATTTAATATACTATCAGTCTCATCATAATGGTTTTCAGTATTACAAAGTTCATTAAATTCAACGTCACGAGACAAATAAACTTTCTTATTAGCGACATCAAGTAATTTATAATATACAGGGGCGTTGATGAACTTCAGTTTCTTACTTTTCTGTTTAAATTTATCTGAATTATGCTGAAAATCCAACATGTAGGTGTCGCACCTGAACACCTTTAGTTTGCTGTAATCAAAATTTTTCTTGTGCCATTTCTCAAACAGTATAAATTTTTTATTTGTTGGACTACGATTAACAATATAAGGAGCACACTTTAGAGCCTCAGACCAATAAATTTTATCTAAACTACTCTCATATAATATGAGAGTCCTAGCTTGTTCAACCAAAGTTTGGTTAAGACGTTCAGCTTTACCATTTTGTTGGGGGCAATTTTGAATGGTCAGTTCAAGTTGAATCCCCTTTTGATTACAGTACTCTCTGAAAGGTGCATTAAGATACACAGTTCCACAATTGCAGCAAAGACAAGTTACATTTTAATTGAAACGATTTGAAACAAGATCGTGGTACTCTTTAAATTTTGATAAAACTTCAGTCTTATTATTGAGTAAATACACCTACTAGCAAAAATTGGTGAAGTCATCAATGAAAGTAACAAAATATTTTTTATTGTTGTAGCTTACAGGATTGATAAATCCATAGATGTCCGTATGTACAAGTTTTAACGGATACCGTGTACATTTTTCATGTCTTCTAAAAGGGTGGCAGTGTTTCTTACCCATAACGTATGGTTCACAAAACACACATTCACCATTACTCTTTACAGGTATTAAACCACGTCTAGATGAAAAGTTAAGATCATTAAAGTTCAAATGAGATAATTGTCTATGCCAAATTTCCATCGGATTCGAATTTTGGTTTGAGTTAAGTTACAATTCCATTTGTGTTACTATTTTTGGTTCTATTAAAAGGAATCTGATAAAGATTTGATGTTAGACGCTTACCAGTTAAAATTACCTTATTACAGTTTTTACGTTTGTCCAAAATTTCAACAAAATGATCAGAAAACACAAAAGCAAAACCAGCCTTGGCAATGCATTTAACTGATGGTAAATTTGTGGGCAAGTCTTTCGCAAAATGGATGTTACTTAACGTTATGTTTTCACCAGTATCAGACTTTAATATAACACTTCCAACAGCAGTAATTGCTAACAACACACCTTTCTTTGCCACCATGATTACTATAGGTTTGGTCAATTTAATGTTCTTGTAAAATAACGAATTATCATTAAAAACATGAGATGTGCAGCCGGAATCTACTGCAAAACTAACACGATGAGGAACAGAAGCCTCAAACATGAAATCATATTCAGGTATTTGAAAGTTATAACTAACAGACTCAGAACATTTGTTAGAATCAGCAACATTATATGATTCTCCAGCTTTAAACCAATTAGGTTTATTACCACAGTTCTTACTATAGCAATTACAAGCAACATGACCATTTTTGCCATAATAATCACACTGAACACGAGAATTACGATTAAAATTTTGACTAGATTGGTTCACCAAATTGTAATTCCTATTTCCCTGACTCGAATTATTACTGTTACAATTAGAATTGTGGTTATTTCGATTGATATTTGAATTATTACCTCTATTAAAACGAAAATGGCCATGAAAATTTCCACGACCATGATTACGATTAAAATTATTACAATTTCCATTACTGTTCTATTATAATGCTGGCCAAAAAATACATTCTCTTCAAGTGATTTAACATCAGAGGAAAGTTTTAGGTTAACAGCTGAAGAGGTGAGTTTGTTAACTCTCTTTCTGTCAGCATAGATTTCACAATGAAAATTTAATAATTTATCAGTTACGAAATCCCAAGTTAACGGATCAGCATCATCAAGAACAACTTTGATAGCTCGATATTCTAATGGCAATGTTTTCGAAATATGTAGCACAAACTGTTTCACTGATGTAGTGTCACCCATTTCCGAAATGAGTCGAGATTTGTTTTGAAATGTCAACATGTACTGTAGATTTCCGCCAAATGCAAATTTCATCGCATATAACTCAGCTCTCAAATCAATCAACTTATGATCGTTTTCACATCCATGAAGTGAAGTCAGTGCCTTAAACATATTGCAAGCAGTATCATATATTTGTATTACCTCAATAAATACGTCATTGACATTGTGTTGTAATGTAAATCCCACCTGATCTCATTCATCATCATCATCATACTAAATATATATGTCATACATTCTACTTCTCTCACGAATCGCTACCCCTACTTTCAGTTATCGCTAAAACTGTTCTTTGCCATCTTACATGATACTTTATTTTATTCTCATATATGTTTTTAGTCTGCATAATAAATTTTCAGTGAATTGAAGTCTCGTGTTCTTTTTCAGTCCTCGCATGGCATACATCACATCATGTTAGCTATCGCTGTGGTAGAACACTAATTTGGAGACTTATAAATTTTTTTGAAATGCAGACTTAATTTATTTTTTCAAATTGATTTATTTGTTGTGCGAAAATTTTGTTGAATTTTTTGATGTGAATTGACACAAATAGTAACGTGTTATCGAACATATTTAGCTCAAATTTTGATTTTTTTTTAATCTTTTTCAAAAATCAAAAAACGAAATAATTTTTGTTCCTGATTCACTAATGACCAATCCTGAAGTCAACGAACAATAAATCCAGAAAGGACCACCGAAGGATCCAGAGAACCGTCGATCACAATCTTCTGTTCCCATCATCGAAGACTCCTTAGAAATCTACAACATCGAAACCAGCAACTTTTGGGCCAACTTTAGTCAAAATTCAAACGGAGATGACATCAGTGTATTTGGAAATCTTCAAATTACAAAAAACACACAACATAAATCAACAAGAATAATCATATGTAAAAGGTAATATACATTATAGTTAATTATTTTTGTATTATATATCATTGTGTTTGAGGCCATAAAATTATTTTTATACATATATATGTCCCAATTTATAAATATTGAGGAAGGAAAAATAGGAAAATTTAAAATTGAAAGTAAAGTACTTAAAGAATTAATTGAAAAATTTGAAGCAGAGAGAATAATAAATATATACTAAAATATTAGAATCATTCCCAAATTATTTTTCTTCGAGAATATAAAACTCACTCGAATCAGAGAAAAAATTTATAGATAGATTTTTCAATAATAATTAATTAATATAAAAAATAGAAAACTGGATATACCAGAAATAGAAGAAATAAGTGATAACGAACAAGAATACAATAAAATAGAAGAAAAAGAAAAAGAACTAATTAACAAAATTAAAAAAGGATTATTAGAAAATA
Source organism: Ericerus pela (assembly GCA_011428145.1). Lineage (NCBI taxonomy): Eukaryota > Metazoa > Arthropoda > Insecta > Hemiptera > Coccidae > Ericerus > Ericerus pela. The sequence goes on from WOFM01001306.1 coordinate 35,595, forward strand.
AGAAATATACCACAATAGTTAATAAAGAAGAAAGTGTGTTATGGTTTGAAATAATAAAAGAAAAAATCATGGTCACCCCAAACAATATTAAACCTATTCAAGCAATTTTAGGAAAGGTCTTCAATGGAAAATATTATTTAGATTGGAGAAGAATGATTATTTCTGCAATAAGGGGAGCCAGGTATTATGATATATTTGGGGAACATGAATATTTAAAATCCTATATCACACACATTGATGATTTAAACTTTAGACCTGATAGTGAAATGCTCAATTACTGCAAAATGCATGACAATGCTAAGGCATTTATATTAGAAAGAGTATCAAATGAAATTACTAAACAAATAAGAGATTGTAATACAGCTATAATGATGCTGAAAAAATTAGAAAATATATATGGATCAAAAACAACTGTGACAGCAAATATGGCTAAGGCCAAATGGATGGAGTTTAGGTTCCAGCCAGGAGGCAACATGAGTGGTTTTCTGAAAAAATGGGACAAATTGGTCACAGATATAAGAGATAGTGGAAAAAAGTAAGTGAGGAAGAGGAACTTGAGAACTTGCAGCTAGCTCTTTGTTATGAGCAAGCTTAGGCAAAAATGCAGTTTGACAGTTTACCAAAAAATGAAAAGAATATTGATAATTTTAAGAGAATTTTGAGAGAGGATGCTGATCAAAAGTTTCGAGATCAGACACTAAAGAAACAATCACACAATAATCATAAAAATCCACAAAATAACAATTTTAGAAACAACATTAATTATAGTAATAATAATTATAGGGGTAGAAATGGAAATTTTAGAGGAAGCAACAACTATAGAGGAAATAATCATAATAATTATAGGAATGAAAATCAAAATTGTAATCCCAATAATATGGAATAATAATAATGGATCTAATGAGAATAATAATAGTAATAATAATAATACTAAGAATAGTAATGGTAATGGTAATTATAGAGGAAACAACTATCGGGGAAATAATTATAGAAGTAATAATTATCGGGGAAATAATAGAAATTATAACCCAAATAATATAAAATGCTATAAATGTGGTCAAAATAGTCATATTTTGCAAAAATGTAATAATAATAATACTAATCAACAAAATAATAGTAATGAAAATACAAATAAAAATCAAAACAATTATCCACCAAAAACAAACCCAAATCAAACAAGCAACAACAAAAAAGAAAATCCTGAAAAACAAGTGAAAATGTCATGTATGATTAGGAAATTTTCATCTGACTAGAAAGAATGGCTTTTAAATAAATTAATTACAAATGAAGAACATAATGAAAATCATATAGAATTAAAAAATAAGGCAATATTAGATGGAGCAGCAGAGGTCCATCAACATCAAATTTAGATTAATTAACGGATGTAAAAAAATTTGTTACCTTTATTAAACTACAATGTGCGGGAAGAAATACCTTTCTATATGCCACCCACACAAAAGAATGATTATTAAGATTGAAAATTATCTAAAAAATCAATCATTAATTGAATTAAATGACGTCCATTATGTGCCAGATCTAATTATTGATAAGTATTATTTCTACTATAAAAATAACAGATACAGGAATAATAAACATAGATCAACAAAAAAACATAACATACATATACTTTATCAAGAATGGGGAAATTTTGATAACAGCCCTTAAGGAAAATGGTATATTCTATATATATTACAACATAGAAAATAATTTAAATAATAATAATCATATATAAAAAAAAAAACTTCAATAATAATAATATGATAAATGAAAATAATGAAAATGAATATGATGAAATAGAAAATGAAAATACAAAAATTTGTGTTCCTGTAACTCAGGGAGAAGACGATGAATGGAATAATTTTCCTATTGAATTGGAAATAGAGGAAGAAGATGAAAACAATATTCCTAATGAAGATACAGCCTCACCACAGGGGGTCAAAATAAAATAATTAATAATAATGATGATGAAAATACTAACGATATACAATGTAATGATAATTTCATATCATTCATAATATCTCTCTCTTATATATATATATTTCACATACATATCAATCACCTAAAACAATTCTCATTATATTGACGTCATGTAAACAAGTCTTTATTTGCCTTTACTGACTCAGTTGTTCTATATTCAATGTTTATAAACAAACATAAATACACTTTTCATAACAACTCTTTTCTATGAAACCATTCTGCAGATATTGCAAATACCCAAAATCACCAT
>WOFM01001310.1:0-11199 GCA_011428145.1 Ericerus pela
TTTGAAGAAAAAATTCCAATATGCCAATTACCGCCACTTAAAATGAACTTGTTGGCAATTGTCAACCCCCAATTATCATTAGCCTAAATCACTGAGTAAATCTAGACATAATTGTGAACAATTAATGACCTGAAGTGGACAAAGTTACATTTTATCAGTTAATACTTAATTCTCAGTTTTGGATAATTGTGTTAGAAATTGGCAAATTATATCATTTATTTTCTAATAGCCGTCACACTTGGAGTTCTCCAAATTAAAAACTAATGCTTATTATAGTAATGATAATATATGTTCATGTTGCATATTGACACAACTCCATTGTATTATGTCTTCAGCCTAAATCCAAAATGAAGGTCTGACACCTGTTTGAAACTGGCAAAATGTATTATATGTTTTTTAGTAGCCGGCACACTTGGAATTATCTGAATTTAAAAGCAATATGTTTGCTATTGTAATAAAACATTCCCAGAAGTTCATACAACCTATTTTAAGCTCAAGTCTAAAATAAAGGCGTTACATAAATCACGTATTTTAACTTTTTTGTTAATTTTTCATTAATTTTTCCTTGATTTTTGATAAAAAAATATTGAATTAATATCACAATAAACACATTTGCAACAGAAAACAATAGCTGAAATGATGAAACAAAGGAAGCATGACAGGGGTATACTGTCAGTCAGTGTTGCCATATGAAGCATTACCTAACACATTAAAATTCATGTGTTTGTTTTAAAGGTGGCAACTATTGGAAAATTACCTTACCCCAGGTTCACCTTATTTTTACAAATTAACTGTATATTTAATCTAAGTGTTTTCGAGTCACTAACTACGAGTAATTAATTACCATTCTACGAAACTTTTTTGAAAGGAAAGTCGAAATTTGAGAACTCAGTTTATTTTGGCTCCTTCACACTTTCTGTGAGTTATCAAATTTTAACTTTTTGCAAAGTTTTAATAAATATTGCAATGATTTTCGAACAACAAACTGGATGACGATATCAAACAAATGTCCTATTACCAGGCGTAAGATACGCAGTAGCCTGCCCTAAAAATCGTGTATTTTCATTGGTTTTGGTGATTTTCTGTTACGAAGAGGGGTGTCTGAAAATACCACTATAAGAGGAGTTGTGGGGATTAGACCATTACTCGTATGAGGAAATAGGCTCGGCCTATCGACGACAGTCGTCACCTTTGGTGACAATTACTCGTGCCTTGCATGTTAAACCACAATACAAATGTATGTTCGTTTGTACATGTCTATTTTTGCAGATAGACAAGTTACAAATCTCGTACCGTGACGAATCGATAGATAATTATCTCGGCAATGTCACGGACCGATACGAAGATGCATTCTCTGTACTTTACTGTTACCATGGCAACTGTAAAGTACGAATAAATTATCTACACTATACCTATGTAAAAGTTACATAGGTGTGTATGTGTGTGTGTAGGGAGCCGGCTATATAAGACGAGAAAATCATAGACCAAATCGCCAGTGTTTGCCAAGGTCTTTGCTCCCTCATACCTTTTTGGTATATTGGCATAAACACGCAAATTGTTCTGTTGAACACCTTCTTTGTTGGTTTTACTTTCCACTACGTAAGGTATTCCACAGTGGTGACCTCTACGTGATTTTTTGGCCACATCGTGGTGTCTTTTGGCGCAGTGTGCTCATACTAAAGTGGCGCAGTGCGCTGGCGAGTAACTCGCTTTCTAATTAAAGTAAAAATAAAATTTTTTAACCGAGAAATTTTATTTTTACAAAGACACTAGGAGCTCTCGAAGGTGTCTGCTAAGTGGGAAATTACACCCCCCTTCTAGAGTACATTTACCAGAAGGAAAAACAGCAAACCCTGGAAGGACACAGTTGGCCTCATCCACCAACTCCTCCACCTTCGACACACCAAAGAGAATTTGAAGACCTCAACCTCTCAGAAAATAAGAAGAGGAACAGACGTCTTGAACTTGAACGTCTGGGTGTGACAATTGACCAAAACAAATTGTCCACCAAATCTTTGAGAAGTAGAAACATACCAACTCCTCCAACAGATCAGCAAACACGATCTGCCCCAACTTTTGGCGAAGCATCAAGATCTTCCGAAAATACTAGCCAACCAGGTTCAATGGCACAGCCAACCGAAAACCCACCCACAATGTCAGCAACCGGATCCTCACAACAAGTGCTAACCCCAGAATTAATCGCTCAAGTCATACAACTGTTAAATACAAGAACTGAGCAGAATCCGGCATTCTATAGACGGAGGATCGATATACCCGAATTCCAACCAAATGAAGTCGATGTCTGGCTGACCCTTCTCGATGGTAGATTTAAAACTGCGAACATTCAAGCCGACCAACGATATACATATATTTGTGGAGGCATGCCCCCACAAATAATAAGAGGAATTCCAAATATCATGGATTGCCCTCCGGCAGAAACTGATAAATATGCTTGGTTCTGCAAACAAGTGAGAAACGTATTTGGCAAAACAAAAAATGAAATAGTTGACGAAATAATGGGTGGAATGAAGATAGGGGATGATAAACCCTCCATCTTCATGGCTAAATTACGAAAAAAGGCTGACCACATAGTAGCCCCTTTGGTAATTGGAAACCAATTCTGTAAACAACTTCCGCAACATGTTGTACAGGCATTGGCAGCAGTAGGATCAACAATAATAAACGAATCCGCTGATCTAGATTATTTAGCCAAAAGTGCTGACAATGCACTACAATACTTGAAGAACTCACCTTCGATTAGTGCAGTGTCAGTAGAGACAGGAGAAATTGCACAGCTGAGAGCACAAATAGCTCAGCTCACTACACAAGTGCAAAATAACAACAAAAATAATAATAAAAATAAAAATAACAATCCGCAAAATAACCGGTCTAGAAGCAGAACTGATAAGAAAAGACAAAGCCGGTCAAGAGACCAAAAAGACGGAAATTCTCGCAGGGGCCAGAGTCCAACTCCCCCTAAAAAACCAAAAAACTTCATCCAACTCTCCTTCTCGAAAATGGGATGAAAAGAACTGCTTCTTTCACAATATATTTGGCGAGGCCTCCACCAAATGCAACAACAAATGTCAATGGTGGGGCAGGAACTACAAGTCCGAACTGTCAAACTAAAACGAGGGGCCATCTACGCGGCCGAAGACCCCTCGGAAAACTACTCATGCCGCCTGTTCTTAAAGGACAGGACAAGCAGGAGAAAGTATCTCATAGACTCAGGCACTGACCTAAGCATATTGCCAGCAAATAAAAAACATAAGATACACACTCCGAAATACTACCTCCGTACTGTGAATGGTCAAAACCTTCCAGCCTACGGACTTGAAACAATCAAAGTCAACATCAGATTACGAAGAGACATGACTTGGTCCTTTACAATTGCGGACGTTCCAAACCAATCCTGGGTGCTGATTTCTTAGCACACTACGGCCTAATCATTGACCTAAAAAACGGCAAATTGATTGATAATGAAACAAAACTTTGTGTGGAAGGCAAAACACTAGTGTCTCAACTGGACACAGCTATTTCCAGTTGTAGTAAAGTCGACGAACGATTCTTATGGATTCTGTCAGACTATTCTGGAGTCACTCAACCATCAATTCGCAGGCACCCAACCTATAAACATGACACAGTTCATTATATAGAAACAAAAGGGCCGCCATGCCATGCTAGAGCAAGAAGGCTCCTGCCAGACAAGCTCAAAGCAGCCAAGGAATACTATGAACGAATAATAAAAGAAGGTATTTGCAGACCTTCAAATAGTTCATGGAGTTCTCCAATCCACATGACTGAAAAAGCAAGTGGAGAATGGCGAATTGTTGGTGACTACAGAGCCTTAAATGCCAAAACAGTTCCTGATTGTTACCCAGTTCCAAACATAATGGACTTAAATGCAAATATGAAGGGTAAAACGATGTTCTCCAAAATAGATATAAACTGGGCATTCCACCAAATACCAATGGCCGAACAGGATATTCCAAAAACGGCACTCATAACGCCCTTTGGACTATTCGAATACCTTCGAATGCCTTTTGGACTCCGCAATTCAGCTCAAACTTTCCAAAGATTCATCAATGGACTGTTTCGGGATTTTCCGTTTGCATATGCATATCTGGATGACATTTGCATATGCTCAGAAGGCGGTGAGCAACAGCATGAGAAGAACGTAAGAGCCGTTATACAACCTATACACGCTGCCGGCCTTACTATCAATGTAGGTAAAAGCTTATATGGACAAACCGAAATTGACTTTCTCAGCTACAAAGTCTCAACTGAAGGCATAGCCCCACTAAAGACCAAGGTTGAGCCAATATTAAATTTTCCAAAACCCTCAAACGTAGCTGAACTCAGACGTTTCTTAGGGATGGTAAATTTTTACAGACGCTGCATGAAAAACGCAGCAGCTGAACAAGTAAGCTGTTTGCTTTAATTAAAACATCAAAGAAAAGAGATAAAACTTCACTCGAATGGAATAAAGAAGCTGAAAAAGCATTTGAGAATATAAAAAACTCGCTGGCCAATGCAGCCCTCTTGGCTCACCCAGACAAAAATCTACCATTATGTGTCGCATCCGATGCCTCTGACTTTGCAATTGGTGCAACACTGTACCAAAAGGAAAATGACCAAAAATATCTGCTCACTTTCTTCTCCAGAAAGCTATCCAAAACAGAAAAAAATTACAGTACTTACGATAGGGAATTACTGGCAATCTTTGCTGCACTGAAGCATTTTAGGCACCAACTAGAGGGTAGATGGTTTACTGTGTATACAGATCATAAACCCCTAATACATGCCTTCACGCAGAAAGCAGAGCCAGCATCACCGAGAAGAGCACGACAGTTAGACTACATAGGTCAACTAACTACTGACATCCAGTATATAAGTGGAGAACTTAACACTCCAGCTGATGCACTCAGTAGAATCGAAGCTATCTCAGCTCCAGCCCAATTACCTTATGCTGAAATCGCTAAAGAACAGCTTAAGGATGTAGAACTGCAAGAGTTATTGTTAAACGAAAACAAATCTCTTAAATTGAGGCAACAAAAAATTCCCGGTACCGATGTCTTACTAACATGTGACATCAGTACAGGCAAGAATAGGCCATTCTTACCGAAAAAATATCGGAAATTGGCATTTAACAGCGTGCACAATTTATCGCACTCTGGCCCCAAAAGTACTGCTAATCTAGTATCATCAAGATTTGTCTGGCCTCGACTTAAGTCTGACTGCAACAACTGGGCTCGCACTTGCCTGAATTGCCAAGAGCCCAAAGTAGGAAGACATACTCGATCACCACTCAAATCTTTTAAACAAACAGAGCGGTTCAAAACAATCCATATTGATTTAGTGGGCCCATTGCCCCCTTCACAAGGACACAGATATCTCCTCACAATGATTGACAGAGCAACTAGATGGCCCGAGGCAATACCATTATATGAGATGACAGCACCAACTATAGCTGCCAAACTATATGAAAACTGGATTGCCCAATACGGCGTACCTGAAGTCATAATAACAGACCAGGGTTGCCAATTTGAAAGCTCACTCTTCCAAGAGTTATCAAAAAAGCTAGGTATTCAACACAGTCATACCACAGCTTACCATCCTCAAGCAAACGGAAAAGTTGAGAGATGGCATAGAGGTTTAAAAGCCTCAATAATGGCTCATGACACAAAAAGATGGGTGTAAGTACTTCCAACCATCCTCTTAGGCCTACGATCAGCTCTCCAATCAGACACAGGACATTCTGCAGCGCAATTAGCATTTGGCGAAGAGCTACGCCTACCAGGGGACTTTTTCACAAACCCGACAGAAACTAGCCCCGAAATCCTAGTTCAGAACATACGAACTGACGCCAATAAATTTCTAACACAGGCAGCTCGCCATGGCCAGCCAAAGATCTATGTCTCAAAACATTTGGCCACTACTTCACATGTATTTGTCAGAGACAAAAAAATAAGATCTTCACTGGAAAAACTTTACGCCGGTCCTTATAAAGTGATATCACGTGACAACAAAAATTTTGTGATATCCATAGCAGGTGAAAATAAAACAATATCAATCGATAGATTGAAACCTGCATATTTGGTAACAGACGACAAGAAAATAATTAGGAAAATAAAAGGAAACACACAGACTAATTCCTCCGAAACTACTAAAACACAAATAGTACCGGAAGAACCAGTCGAAACACAAAATATACAAAAAGAAAATTCACAAACAAATAAATTCAAAAAAAAGAAAAAGACAGTAAAATTTTTAGATGACATTATCACAATAAACTATGACCCTACGGACCCCATAAGCCCTCGAAAAAGAGGCAGGCCCCTAGAAAGTAAAAAAGCAAAAAATCAGCATCCAAAACGAAGATCTGAGCGACTAGCGCAAAGAAAATAAAAATCTTTCGAAAAATTAATACAACACACAAAAATAAAAACCCGCTAAAAAACGACGACTGTGGAATCCCTTGATAAGAAAAGTGCGTGAACAATAAAACAACGACAGGTATCAACAAACCCACGTGCGCTCGATGACAACAAAACATCGCAACGGGTATCTGTTGTCAAACAAACAAAAAGAATAAAACGTTCATCTTACCGATGACGTCAGAAGTGGAGATGAATTTCTATTCATCTCAAATTACCTATAGCTTCAAAATGTTCAAAACACGCCTAACTTTGCAGAAAATGAACAAAATTTTTTGAGAAAAACTACAAACGATAGAGAATTTTTATATCTATCCCCTCCACGGACGTATTCACTCAAATAAAGACGACGTTTTGATGCAACGGACAAAAATAAATCTTACCAAGTCCTCACTCGCTTTTTCTACTGTTGCCACGACTGTCGAACTTTGCATCTCTATTTTTTCTTTTTCTTGTGTTTTTATTCCTTTCCTAAAAATGTCGTCTACTAACCAGAAACAATTGTCCGCCAATTTTGACCCTCAAATTCCTTCATGTTCTAGGGACAATGTTGCGCGTATCAATAATATGCAGCAACAGTGTCTCATAGAACACAAAAAAGATTTGGCCAGAATCGAAGAAGAATTGTTGATGGATACGGACCTATCCCCGGTAGAAAAAATCGTCAACCACATGACGAAAGAGCTACCACCTCTGATCTCGCCTGCCAAAACGCCCATTAAAGAGTCACCATCTTTGGCAACCCCAAAGATGGTGACCCCAAAACTGGCAATGAGGGAGCGAGCAAAATTTTTATTCGCCGACGAGGACCCTGCCTTGCAAGCAACTCCTCCCCCGGCCCTGAAACCTATCCGCAGTCAGCAGTTCACGGCAACCCCCAAGTCAAACTCGCCACTGCTGACCACCTCCGGACATTTTAATCCTCACCCCTCCCTTCCTATCCGTAACCACCCCTACCGTCGTCCTCAATACCAACCACCAAGACAACGAGGACAGAGGAGCAGGGACAACTTCCTTCGGCGACAATCCCAACGCATGGAATCGTACGAATGCGTTGGAGCAGCCATCGGAACTGCCCTCACCAAATGGGAGAGGGAGCAAAAACAGCGTTAAAACCTCTAATCCCCCAGGCATGCAATTAATTTTTACGACGCAAAAACTGGGGGGGAGTAGCTGTGGGGATTAGACCATTACTCGTATGAGGAAATAGGCTCGGCCTATCGACGACAGTTGTCACCTTCGGTAACAATTATTCGTGCCTTGCACGTTAAACCACAATACAAATGTATGTTCGTTTGTACTTGTCTATTTTTGCAGATAGACAAGTTACAAATCTCGTACCGTGACGAATCGATAGATAATTATCTCGGCGATGTCACGGACTGATACGAAGATGCATTCTCCGTACTTTACCGTTACCATGACAACTGTAAAGTACAAATAAATTATCTACACTATACCTATGTAAAAGTTACATAGGTGTGTATGTGTGCGTGTAGGGAGCCGGCTATATAAGACGAGAAAATCATAGACCAAATCGCCAGTGTTTGCCGAGGTCTTGGCTCCCTCATACCTTTTTGGTATATTGGCATAAACAGGCAAATTGTTCTGTTGAACACCTTCTTTGTTGGTTTACTTTCCACTACGTAAGGTATTCCACAGGAGTTATTTGCGCCTTCGCAATATTAATGTCGATCATTTAACACTACCTCCTCTGCCGATGGAAAAAGCCAAGCAGTGTTTGTGTAAGCGTCAAGTTCGTTAGGCCAAGTATACTCAGGTTGAGGGACAGTTTCATTATCAATTACTGGAAATAATTCGAATTGATTTCGCCTTCTCGATGAATACATTACCACAGACGACTAACTCGGGTTAAAGGTAACTTAATCTTATATCTTACCCCTTTTATTTCTCCTCGTATTTTCCATCGGTTCGTTGATTACTTCAACTGTACAGCTATAGGTAAATAGATAAACAGCTCAGGATTTAAACAGGATTTTCGCATCTATGGTTCGCCCATATTACCAAATTCGCCGATTTTACTGGATATAGTATAGAGTGTAGAAGATAAAAAAAAAAAGAACAACAACAAAAGCAACAAAAAAAAGAACATACTTTACCGGTCTGGATGCTCGTGATTTATACCCATATTTTTTTGCCATAATATTCAAATGACCCGTCTCAAATAAAATATCTTTCGTCTCAGGCGCGGATATTTTTTTATCGTTGCTAAATACCCAATTTTATACTCTCGCAGTCATATCGAAAGCTGGTTAGGTGTATGGTGCACTACGTGACATACGAGCAAATGAAGTACCTATAGTTATATGCACCGCTGCCTATTTACAGGCTGTCTAAGCAAGGTGCGGGTGAAGATTCCATTCATTCTACGCGTATTTATGTATTCGTATTATTGCTAATTAAAAATGACGTTCTAGGAATAGCATTGTTGATCGTATAGATGGTAATTTTTGATTGTCACTATGCGACGCAAGTAACAAAGCTTCAGTCTGCAAATAATTTACATCTACTTAGGCATGTGATATATATATATATGTATAGGCTATTTGGGTACCTACAGCTTCTAGTGAATGAACTGTGGCGATAAACGTGACTATAACCCATTGTGTTGGAGGGGAGGGGAGAGAAGAAATAGAGAACATCTTGGAAAGTAATAATTATGAGTTGACATGATAGTCGTATATGATATAACCATTTATATAATGCGAGTTTTTCGAATTGTCAACATGATGTAGGGGATCAAAGGAAAAATAAACGAAAGAAACGAAAATCTGAAAAACTGCTGTAAATGCGGGTGTGATTCTAGTCAAGAGAGATACTATGGATAAAAAAAAAACGAAAAAAAAAAATGAGAGTGCCTTACCGAAAACCAACACTACTATCTTAAAATTCATCGAAAAGTAAAACATGCACATTTTAATGAATCACACGAAATTACCGTCGTACATAACTCTTATTATCTTTGTACCCTATTAATTTCAAAGCAGAAAGAAAGTGTAGGCTCGTGGTATATCTTCCTATCATTCGTAATATATTATCTGCTTAGATAGCTCATTTTCCAAAGTATTACACGTTTTATGATAATTTTACGTCGATTATCATTCGATCGGCAATATGTAAAAAAATAGAAATAAAAACCACCATCTCGGTAAATGAGAACCTAAAAAAGTTGTCAAGAACCACATGAAAGTTACCGTATTGGCTGATATTTTCAATTTCTTATGACTGCTCGTGTTATACATTGTTTGTTTACCTTTTATTTTCGTCACTAATTATCTAATGAACATAATTTTGTTTCTTTTTCGTAACCCTACATCTAAGTGTTTTCTCACGATATTATTTCACTTCCGCCATGTAGGTAACTTACGACTACACCCACTTACACTTAATGCAGACATCTCAACTCGTTGGTTTGGCTATTTGATATTATTTACTTTTATTATGCATTAACTACGTCATCATAATATTCAAGCAGTCCGATAAAACTCCGCATGTATTTCGCTGCAATATATACATTTTTTCTCTATCGCGAGTACCTACTTATGGTATGTGATGCTTTGAGAAAATTCGACGTAAAAACATTCGAATGTTTTGAATTATTTTAAACAAGGAAAAGACTGCGTGCATAATGCCCACGAAGTGGAGAAAATAAGGGCTTCTATGAGGCACTTCCTTACTTTTTTAAGAGGCAGTTTTTTTTTTGTTTTTTTCATTACAAAGATGTTGTATATCGCTCTCCTCCTCCACACTCAACAAAATCAAAATACTTATATATGATTGTCTAAAAAAAACTAAACACACACACAAAAATTGTTTCACTTGCGAATCGAACGAAATTGTCTTAAAATTTTATTGTTGGTTGAGAGTGCGCGGCGGTGGTGGGTCGACTTCCTTGCTTTCTCACTGGTTTAAAGGGATTAAAGCAGCCCTAAGTTAAGACGTATCTTATTGAAAACATTTAAAAATCATACAATTTGATTAGAGAATATGTTATAAATTGGCACAACAGTTAGGCAGACTATGAAGCAATAAAATAATAATACTAAGTATTTGGCTTCTTCCCATTCTTTTAAAATGGCATTATTTTAACATCTAAAGCATTTGATTCATTTGGTTCTTGGTATAGGGATGATTTAAGTAAATGTTCTTCGGCTGTCCCTTCAGAATCTGACTCGTTGAAGCAAACGGCGTGAATAAGGGGGTTTGTGAAAAGAAAATTAAAAATAAATGAAACTTGATATAAAATAGTGAATCTCTAAAGGTGGTAGTGCTGTTATGTGAGAAAGGAAAGGTTGAAAAGATGACAGAGAAGTTGTGAATCACACGATGGCGCTATTATGGCCCTTGTATGGAAAGATGAGTTTCATATGCCAGTTCTGAGTATGTTCCTTCAGGAACTGGTTTAAGATTTTTAACATAGATATGTTTTGTTCCTAGGAATCAACTTTTTTTGGGTAGAAGAAATCTGGTCACATTTTTGCATTATCAGTCTGTTTGTCTGTGTGTGGGACATCACTCGTATGAGGTAATCGGGGCTCGCAGCCTTCAACGGCAGTTGCCGCCTAAAGGCCGGCAATAATCGTTCTCTATGACGTTAAAACATAAACACAATTGTACGTTTGTTGTTCGTACCTGTATGTATGTACAGGTAAGATACATTGCATGGGCCATGATCAAATTACCTGATAATGATCTTGTTGATGTCACGGCCCAGTACCAAACGCGCTACGTTGTTTCTTAT